>JAQFXW010004412.1:0-11078 GCA_034693945.1 Dendrobaena attemsi
AGCTTCTTAACCAAAACCTAACTTCAATGATTACCCCAGTTTAACCGTAACGTATATTTTATCAAGGAAATAAGAGCTTGTGTGATTGATGACAAAATAACATTACATTTTTTGTATGAGTTGCGAAAATTTTTGGGCCCCCTTACTGAATTTCTAGATCCGCCGCTGGTAATCCCATAATTATATTGTATTGTATTTTCGTTTAATCCTAGGGCTACCAAGCGTTTTTGTGACATTGACTACAAAGGGGGGATCACGGGGTGGTTATAACCCCTGAGATTTCGTGTTTGACTTTAGATATGATACACCGTTTGATTCAGCGTTCATTTCTGAACAAAACGGTATATATAGTTTTCAAATATTCCGAAGCGCCTCGACGTTATACAGGTCTGAACAAGGGCACCAATAGGTTTTTCACAACGTACGTGTTTTGCAGGCGAAATGTAAGATGCCGCTCGCTTTTAATATGAACTATGTGTCCAAGCATATTTTTTAGTGTAATATGTAAAAGTCGTGATACAATACAATACAATGCAGTACTATGCAATACAATACACTATAGTACTTCCCATACCCAACTAATACGCAGACAACAAACCTTGCTGCCTGCAGATGCATTGGACTTTCCATCCATCGCGTTTGTCATGGTATGCTTCTGCAACATGTACTATATAAATGCCCTGATACAATACAATACAATGCAGTACTATACAATACAATACAATACGCTATAGTGCTTCCCATACCCAACTCATACGCAGACGACAAACCTTGTTGCCTGCAGATGCATTGGACTTTCCATCCATCCTGTATGTAATGGCATGCTTCTGCAGCATGCACTATAAGTGTCCTGATACAATACAACGCAGCACATTACAATAGAATGACGAATAAACTCTTGCAAAATAGACAAACTTAGGTGGGTGGACATGTTGTAGATAATACATGTTTTCTCACTGGTGCCTCGGGTATATCTGGTATAACTTTTGAATGGTATGCGATACCATCAATAGTTATACACCACAATGTGCAGAAATACACCCGCTACAACATACTAAAAGGTCAAAATTATATTATGAACATTGTACAGTCGACAAATTTAGAAGGATACTTTTCAGCTAATACATGTTTTCGAGAACGCATAGATTTTCAGACTGCAGCATGGTGCCTCTGGTATATCTGGTATAACGTTTGAATGGTATGAGATACCAACATGTTTAATACATCCAAATGTGCAGAAATGGACCCCCTACAGCTGCCTAAGACGTCATAATTCTATTCCATACGCGAAAGAGAATTTCCGAAAAACCTAGGGGGTGCGCTAATCCTACAAACTGGCAATCCACAGTGACTTTACATAAAAGGAGGGATTGTTTCTGGGAACCTACCCCGTATAAGTTGAGGAAGAAACAGTCCTTTCATAGGGGTTGTATGTTTAAAAAAATTCTATTTAACATCCTGTTTATGAATTTTGTCTATCTTTAACAGGTAATTTGAACGAATATGGACCAGCTCTGAGATTAGAGTGCAGCTCACTCATTGCAGGGAATAGCCCCAAAGCATGATCTGTGTCCGAAATTACAAATTGAAAAGGGTGGAGGCCCTTTGTATATCCATGCATATCCATGCATCATTGCAAAATCTGTTCACTAATTCTTCAAAGCGACATTTGTTGTATTGCAACCAACAGATTTTCAGAGAAAGTCGCTGCAGTAATATACAGTCAGTGGTTTAAGTGGTTCAGAAGACCTAAGGTCTGACTTAGAATAATTGTAAATTAATCTTAAACAACTGAAAGCCAGCTTATGGCGGTTCTTCTTCTTTAAAGATGTGATAGTATTCACTGAGATAGTGTTGTCAACTTGTTATCTAAACAATTTCACACGTTTTCAACTCTCATATTGAAGAATGTACAGGGCCTTACCTAATGATCCATTTAGCGTCTTGGATAACTTATACCTTCAATCCTAGTTACCCTGTTTGGTTATTATTCAGATGACCTATATTATGCTGTAGGCCTAGTGTTTCCTTTTCAATAATAATCTCATTTGCTTTGGATGGGTCTCCGCAACTTCTATTTCTTTCGAATGTTCCTATAATTCCCCTATAAAGTCGGCGTTTTTGACAGATACATTGGAACACCATAATATTCCAAGAGAGTTTGATTACAAACGTCCGAAAAACACCTTCAAACAACGATTCTCAGCCTGTGGGCAGCGGAACACTGTTGCAAGCGACATATTCCAAGAGTATGGTCGGCGGACAAGACCTAAAATTCATATTCATTTTATTAAAACACAAAACAACGTAATGTTTGCGAATCTTCAAAACTTTCAACATTTGACAAATATAATTACATGAGCCATCTTCCAGAAGTGGTTCACGTATACCGTCATCATAAGTCTATCTGCGAATGTTTATTTTTGTCATTATTTCAGCTTATAAGCTTACAATTAAAATGAGCGAATCTAACTTGTGTATGAACGGCTAGACGTTACTCCTATTCAACGAGTCAATTGTCCATTTTATACCATGTACCTTCTTTGGGTTAAACGAAACTAGGCTATGATTGACGAGGATAATGACTGATGTAAATAAAATATCGTTCACGACTTGAGGCTGAAAATGAACTCGGATTGAGCCTTTTAAGCACTGCTCCTCGTTTGGATCGATGTACTCAAATATATATATATATATTATATATATATCGATCAATTAGTATATAGGCCTATATGGAAATTCGAGGCTCACACTATAGATATTATAGGCCTGATAATTTATTTCTAGGTATTCATGAAATTATGAAGCGTATAGCTATTGCTATACATGTAACATAGTTGGGTTATATTTTATAAAATAAACAACTTCATCAATTCCTGTTTCAATGCATAATAAAAAGAATGATACCTTCAATAAATATTTTTATTTATTTAACTATTGAACGAAATCAAAAACTTAATATTGAATGTTATCAAATTTATTACACCTAATAGTTATGTAGACATCGCAAAGGGCTCCACCGGGATAAAATTTTAATTTGAAGTCCGTGACCGAGGCAAAAATTGTGTAGGCCTGTAAGTCTAAGTAGTTCCTCAGTCTTGAGAGTTGGAGAGCCGCTGGTTAAAATACTCAGAAACAAAATCGAAGCAGAGAATAGTGATAGCAGGAACAAGAAAACCGTTATAGATCAAAAATATAAATCCAAACGTAAAAGCTATCTAGCAAAAGGCACATTATGACTAGCTAGGCCTAATTGATCGAGATTATTGGTGATGTTCATGATTGCTTATTATATTAGGCCTATGTTTACTGTTGTTTAGGCATACAGACGTCGATAGAACTATTTGAATATTTCAAATTCAGAACTAAGCTTCATGATTGTGCAATAATTGCTACAGCAAATCACGTGTTTGTCTTTTAGATTATTAACTGTCATCATTAATTGTTTAACAATACTGCAGTATGAATTTCACTTGAATTATAATTTCCCTTGATTCATTTTGTAAGTATAAGAAAGTATGACGTGATTTAAATCAGTTTAGCTTGAAATAAAAGAAATAAATTCCGATAGCTAAATTCCTGTACATAGCCTGTACACCAAATTACTTATAATTACCTGCATGCCAAAATGCTCTATTTGTATGCGATGAAATTGCTTCATGGCCTTTCTCTTTCGGTTTTGTGTAGGGGACTAATCGTTTGAGAACCATTATCATCCATCGCGGGTTAGAATTGCCTCTCTGGAGTCCTAAGCAAATGCTGCTATAGACTTTTTATTTCAATTAAACCTATAGACACCTATAATTGAAATTCGTTGCAATGAGAGAGAAGCTGCAATAATAAATTCTAATGTATCGTAAAGATTATCACGCGGCTGTGTGCTTATCGGGGCATTGCCTTGTTACGCATATGAATTTGGTGAAATTGATTCAAACGAACTGTTAGCAATTAGTACTATCCATTACCTGAATGCTGAATTTCCGACCATGAAGATCCTCGTATTGCAGCTCTTAAACACAGTCAGAACTTAATAATAACTCTTTCATGTCCTATTCGGAATCCATGTTGATGCTTTCCCATACAAATTTGCCATTCAAAGACCTTCCTTTAAGCATAAATTGACTGCTAAACTCTTCTTTAATAATTATATTCAACAGAGGTGCCATCTTGTTCGCGAAAAAGTCTCGACTGCAAGGGTGCAAGTCAGATAGGCCCACACATGCCTTCGTCTGAATAATTTATGCTGACCAATCAGGGAAGGACAGCGAAGCCAAGGACGTGGTAGTGGTTTCCAGACAGCTATATATCGCCTTGTTGACCTTTGGCATCGACCTTGTCACAGAAACAAGCGAAGTTTCGTGCATCTTCTGTACAATGTAACCATAAAAAGTTACTCTTGGTAATGCTATCTAAGCTGAAACAATTAAAATCAATTCGACTAAGACGTATTTCGGAAGTTATTTAACTGGTTATGACCCTGAAGATGAAAATCAGCACCGGCAATGATTAAATTTAGAAACTAAAGAATTAAATTACTTACGACTAGCTAAGGAGGAAAAGGAAATTCTTGGACATGTGCAAGGCTCGTCCAAATTGCTTTTTGAATTGTGCTATACTACTAGGCCTAAAGTTAAATGACTTTACCTTAGAAATAGGAAACCTACGATATTTTACTAATTCTGCGCTACGTCTACTCCATTTTATATTATAATTGACAATCTGCAATACATTCAATTCAATGTTTTACATTTTACTCTTTCTCTAATACGCCATAATCCACATAATACAGTATACACAATACAGCAGACTATATAAACTTCGATTCTCCGAAACGATATAATTTACCACGAGTTTTGAGGTCCTTCACTTCCTCCATCGTTCAGAAACATCTCGTGCGTCTTAGGCCTCCATAGATATTTAAAAGAATCTTTACTCGATTCAGCTGGCAAAGAACATTCTAAGGAAAGTCGTAGTATATTATTGTAACATAATAGACGAAGTTAACGTTTGCACTGTGCAAAGCCCGATAGAATTCTTTTACTTATGCTAAAACAGAATCCTCAAAATTTTTCTCGTTATCTCCTGATTTTGAATATCCTAAAAAGTTTGAATAAGAACCATAGAAATCTGAAGAACACATTCTTCATTACAATCTACAGTTTTCTACACTTACTAAAAGCTGCAAAGTCGGTGATAACCGACAAGACTCAAATGTGGGCGTGATAGTGTAGTGTTTAATGTTGCCGCCTTGCAACCGAAGGGTTCCAAGTTCTAAACTGAATGGAATTAATGAAGCTATCCATGTCGAGGTGAAGGAAACATTACACAACAACTTCTGTACAAATATTCCGATGTCTTCTCACGTGACGAGTTTGATCTTGGGTGCACAGGCATTGTGAATCATAGGATCGACACTGGTGAAAATAACGCTCACTTGACGTACGCAGGGCAATAGAAAAATCTAATCACCACCCAACCACAGACTGCGGCCTGCTAGAAATAAACACGTCCTCAGCGAGGAACTACGTTGCCTTATGCTCGCCTCCCTCCCGGACGCTGGCTGCGCTGGAAACACGGATGCCATCACCTGCGCTCAAATCCAGCCAAAAACAAATTTACATGATTTGGCACGCGCAACAGCTTGCCAAGCTAAATATTGCGGATCTTGCATCCAAATTTCCAAGTTATACTTTCTTCACGGCGGTCCGTGACCTTAGCATTCTTCTGGAACAAGAACTCACTTTTGAACAACACCGTAACCGTTTATGTCTCGATTGCTTTTGCCATGCAGATGGGTCAGCTGCGCACTATCTCTCCCTCTCTTCTTTCAAGTGCCGCATCTACGCTAATACGGTGCACTAACTTGTCACAATTCGCCTTGATTACTATCGTTGTTTCTTATACCATGGTCTGACAACCAACAGCCTAGGACCGAGTTCTGCGCTTAGCGGCGCACCTTATAGGCCGCACATCCAAATTTGACCATGTGTCAAAGTGTATGTTGGAGGTTCTGAATTGGCTCCGCGGAGAGAGATGCACTCTCTGTCCCATGCAAAATTGTACCTTATCTGTGGTGGGCTCGGTGATGTAGAATTGCCTCCCTCCACTTGAGTTACGATTGCTCCATAGAACTTACTCTGTATGGTATGTTGTACAATAGTTTAGAAACTTCTTTTTGGCAGTGATATACTATAAAGTCTGGAGCACCCCCAAGTAGTCCCAATGAGGAGGTGCTATATAAATTCTAGAACGAATTAATGATTGAACGAAATAGCGCCTAAAACCAAACCATACCGCCTTTTGGTGTCAGAGACAGTTCCCATGCAGGTTGCTTAAGTGACATGGTAGGCAGCATTGTATTGTATTGTATTTAAGTGTTTATACGTCAGCATCTCTTGTACTTTGAACTGTTCAGAGGCTGAGAGGCGCTCTGGCTATAGAGCTGATATTAAGTCGGAGTTAACACACGCCGAGGCGCCTCATTTCTACGTCATCTGGCGATTGAAGGTTGACTCTACCTATCTCTATCTTAGATCTTATATTCTTCGCACCAGTGTCTTATCCATTACAGTTGATTCCTCTTGTGAGCAATTGTGAATGAAGGGTTTTACCCTCATTCTGATGCTGATTCGTCACCCGACCGCTATCATTACCGATTAACACTGTTTCTTCGTAACTTTCATTTAAGATTCAGCGTTTCCATTAAGGATTATATTTACAGACGTAGACACACGTGCCTATTTCACTGCGGCAACTATAATTATGGCCATGCCATTGAAGGCAGTGCATACCAGTCTAAGCTGTGTCCAACGACTTTGAAAAGTAAACAACGTCGATTAATGGTCAAACCGAGATTTAGGCCTACATTGACGTGGCGACATCTATGAATGAGGGGCAATGTAGTCAATGTCGACGAAACGCGCAATAACTTAACGTTTGTTTGAAATGGCTCAGTTTAGACACAATTTGTGGTAGAATTAATTAGAATGCGTTGTACGTTATAAGTGTCTGACTTCATACTGGCACATTACATTCATATTGTCGCGCTGCTCGCGCACTTGTGAAAAGTTCTTAAAACTGAGCACAGATTCATTATTAGAACCTAGTCTGTATAGCGTTATCTTCATTGATAATAAACCTAATGTGCAAATCAAGTCTACTATATCTCTTGGCATCTACGTTGATCTGTGATGAGCAGTTAACGCGAAGGAATCATAATTGGAGTTCATGCTTCAAACAGCAAAATACATAAGAATGTGGGCATACTATCTTGCATATATTATTTCTTCTACTCCAAAATAATAATTAATTTGCCAAATTCCCACTATTTCCTCATCCATCCGTGTTTGGTCAATTGCAACAATAGGCCTGTTGGATTCTAATAATTACGGCAGAGCAGAATGAGGAGAATGGCCCGACTACGTGGAACAGTTTTCCGCTTAGTATTCGGAAACTACTTAACCTATGACCATTTAGCCTATTTAAGAGATCGTTGTGCATATTTTTTATGGACTCACAATTTTAATTATAATAGTTGTGTTTGACAACTGTTTGTAATAGGCTGCATTTTCCCTAATATATAGGATGGGTCAAGAAAGTGAGAACACTATGGTTTCTTCCTAGTATTTCGGTCAAAAGTAAGAATTTTCAAATAGAATTTTACAGACTGAAAGGCAATTCATATCTACATAAAAGGCCCAAACTTGACCAAAATTCTTCGCACAGAACAATAGTTATTCACCTTTTAGTGATGTCACCCACTGTTTTCGATGGTTCAGATTTGTGCAAATATTTCAGGCAAAAGTAGAACTCTTTTGATACAATTCTACAGGCGTAAGTATAATTCATATCTATACATACTAACACCATATCTTATCAAAGTATTTCAAAGTCAACAAAAGTTGCTGCACTTTTAGTGATTCCACCTACCGCAGCCTTCTCTGAGGATTAAAATGGAGTGTAACACAACAAACGTTACAAATAGTGTCTGGATCATTGCCGCTCCATTCTGGCTAGTCTACCTCTTTTCCTGACAGCTCGTCTTGACTAGGTTCTCGGCTCTGCTGCGCGTCTTATATAGGTTGCAAACCAATACACTTTATTATTGCAGTCAATGCCGTGGCTGAACTTGGAGCCCCTCTGAGTAGGTTCTTGAAGGAGTGTACCAGTATCTTTCATTTGACTTATGTATGCACCGACAAGATAGTAAAGAAGCATATATTATGTAGCCGTTATTAAGACAACGCATTTTGAAAAGAGTGAACGAACTTTCGTATCACCTTATAGAATACAGGTTTTTAATATAGAATACAAGTTTTTTCTAATATACAGGGTGAGCCAAGAAATTACCTCCCCTACGTTTCTTGCCAATATTTTCGTCAAAAGCGGAAATCTTCAAATAAAATTTATAGTCTTAAAGACAATTTATATTTACGCATAATTGCAAAATTTCATCAAATATAACAAAAGTTATTCAACTTTTAGTGACGTCACTCACTGCTTTTTGATAGTTCAAAAACGTTTCACGGCTTTTGCTAATAAAATGACCCCTTATATAGGGCCTACGTTTCTTGTCAATATCTCAGTCACAGATGGGCATATTTAAATACAATTAAACAGGCTCAAAGGCAATTCATACACACATATAACTGCAAAATATCACCAAAGTATTTCAAACACCACAAGAGTTATTAAACTTTTAGTGACGTCATCTATTGATTTCTGTTGGTTCAAATAACGTTCAACGGTTTTATTGCTAATATTTATGCGAAAAGTAAAGTTTTATTGAAATTTCACAGGCTTAAAGGTAGTTAAATTTACAGGGTGGGCCAAAAAGGTGAGAACCTATGGTTTTCTTTTAATATTTCGGTAAAAAGTAAGAATTTTCAACTAAAATTGTACAGACTGAAAGGCAACTCATAGTTACAGTTTACCAAAATAGTTCTCACAGAGCAAACGTTATTAAACTTCTAGTGACGTCACCCACTGGTTTTGAGTGCTTCAATAACGTTTAACAGTTTATTGTTAATATTTCCGGCACAAGTAGAAATTCTATAATGAAATTCAGCAGGCTTAAAGATAACTCATATTTACACATAACCACCAAATTTTGTTGAAATATTTCAAACTCAACAAAAGTTTCAGCTCTTTTTTGTAAGTGTTGTAATGTCTGTTGAATTACACTTTTTCGAATCATCAGAGTACAGTACGTGGACTCACTAAAAGTGCTGCAACTTTTTTTGGGTTTAAAATATTTTAATAAAATTTGATGGTTATATGTAAATATGAGTTATCTTTAAGCCTATTGAATTTCATCATAAGAGTTCTACCTCTGCTGGAGACATTAGCAAAATACTTTTAAACGTTATTTAAGCACCAAAAGACAGGGGTTGACGTCACTAAAAG
This sequence comes from Dendrobaena attemsi, assembly GCA_034693945.1. NCBI lineage: Eukaryota > Metazoa > Annelida > Clitellata > Crassiclitellata > Lumbricidae > Dendrobaena > Dendrobaena attemsi. Next base: position 9,406 of record JAQFXW010004412.1, read on the forward strand.
TTGAATAACTTTTGCTCTATGTGAGATATTTTTCTTAAATTTGGGAGTTTCACGAAAACATGAATTGCCTTTCAGTCTGTAAAATGTTATTTGTGAAAGTCCTGACAGAATTTAGAAGTTTTTAGTTTTGACCGAAATATTAAGAAAAAAAGTAGGATTCTCACTATTTTTAGCCCACCCTGTACACATAACGACTAAATTGTATCAAAATATTTCAAACGCAACATTAAGTTACAGCAGTTTTAGTGAGTCCATCTACTATTTTTTGCTGATTTAAACAAGTGTGATGCAATAAACGTAACGAAAGAAAGGGCTGCAACTTTTGTTAAGCTTGAAATATCTGAATAACAATAACAATTTGGTAGGTATATGCAAATATGAATTGCCTTTAAGCCTGGAAAATTTAATTAAATTATATTTACTCTCGGCGGAAATATTAGCTCGAAATGGTTACACATTCTTGAACCATCAAACAAGATATAGTGCGTGACGTCACTAACAGTTGAATAACTTTTGTTGTGTTTTAAATATTTTGGTGAAATTTGCTAGTTACATGTAGATATGAATTGCATTTCAGCCTGTAAAATTTTATTTACATGTTCCTACTTTTGACCAAAATAATAGGAAGAAACCTAGGGTTTCATTTTTGGGCTCGCCCTGTAGAATAAAATATTTGTTTAAAATTAGAATACAAGCTTTTTAGATAAAGTATAGACGGCAAACTTGCATAAATTTTTGTACTAAATTGGACAGCAACTTATGAATTGAGAGGTTTTCAGTTTTGTGTCCTATATAAAATTATAGTACTTGGGCCTTTTTTAAACTGTCTGAAACTGTCTTATGTTCTATAGGCTAGCCCATAAATGTTTAGTGGATAAGAATTTCTCGATAGTGTATTAGTCAGTGTGCAACCTTTCAAGAATTCTTTGTTTCCAAACTTATTTTGTTAAAGATTATAATGAGCTTCAATTTCATTTAGTATTTTTCGGATTTGTTGAGTGTTTCTTAAAGTTTCAGTGAAAAAACGCTTGAAACAATCACTGTGTCAGTATTTAAGAAGATGCACGGTGTTTTGAAATATAAGGTGAATGCATGCATGATCTCACATATACGTATATAATATTATATAGGCCTATATAAAATGTCTATCTACATAACATAATTTCGGTTGGCCAAGCCTGCTTAACAAAAAAATGGAGTTGAAGAAAGAAGTTACAGTTGTCACCCAACAATTTGTCAGGAACCGCTGTTCAAACAAACTTTTTAAATAGGCTTACAATCTGCATATTAGTCGGCCGAAAAGCGCAATAATTATCTTGATTGTTACTGAGGATTTCTTTGTAAAATCGGCAACCTTATATTAGTATGCAATGCATCGTGCAACTGTACATGCAGCTGGTTGATTGATGGCCATTGTGGTAAGGGTGAAGCCATTCAAAACAAGTGTGCAATTTTCCATGCATGCATAAGGTTCATGCAGAGCATCTCGGCGTTATCGTCCAACTCTGAGTACGCTTAAACGCAAATAGGTTACGTTACAGTCCAGCTGTGATCATGTATTATACATTATAATATTACTAGGTATATCCCGTCAACAAATGACGGTAAAACCTGGTTTTTAACCCGTAAATAATTACGTGCTATTTTAATCAACGACGTCTTAGTGAATAAAA
>JAQFXW010004413.1:0-11078 GCA_034693945.1 Dendrobaena attemsi
AATTTTCAAATAAACTTTTACAGACTGAAAGGCACTTTATATTTACTTATAACGCCCAAATATCACCAAAATATTTTTGCACAGAACAAAAGCTAGTCAACTGTTAGTGACGTCACCAGCTGCATTTTGATGTTCAAAAACGTTAGGCAGTTCCTCGCTAATATTTCTGCCAAAAGTAAAAGTCTTTGAATAAAATTTTAGAGGCTTATAGGCAATTCATATCTACACATTGCCACCAAATTTTAGCAAAGTATTTAAAATGCAAGAGAAGTTACAGCACTTTTTCTTGTAACATTTTTGTGTTACTCTTTTTTAATCATAAGAATAACAGTAGGTGGATTGACTAAAAGTGCTGTAATTTTTGTCGTGTTTGAAATATTTTAATAAAAATTTGGAGGTTATGTGTAAATATGAACTACCTTTGAGTCTGTGGAATTTCATTAAAAATGCCTACTTTTGCCAGAACAAAATATCAAAAACTGTTAAACGTCATTAGAATCACCAAAAATCAGTGGATCACGTAACTAAAAGTTGAATAACTTTTGTTCTGTATGAAATATTTTGGTGAAATTTGGCAGCTATGCGTAAATAGGAATTGCTGTTCAGTGTGTAAACTTTTTTTGAAAATTCGTACTTTTGACCGAAATATTAAGAAACAACGGTAGTGTTCTCACTTTTTTGGGGCCACCCTGTGTATATATAACATCATGCCTGTCCTTTATAATGTGTACTTTTCCTGCTCTACATCTGAGCGCATATGCTGCTGGATTGCTGGAGGTAATTGCACGTGTCAAGCGTGGTATGTAGGGTATATTCTACGTATAATAAGTATGCCTAGTAGTCTTTTCTATTATATATATTTTGCTATTGGTTCAATCATGTATATATAATTTATATATATATATATGAGTGAGTAGATTTATTATACTCAAAGCAAATACTGGTCTACCTATGTACTGTAGAGTCTTAAAGCGGGTTAAAGGTCAGATCAAAGTACCCAAAGACCTTGCCATTAAGCTTACGTCGAATCTAGATATCTGTTGGTGGCTATATTTATATAAGATTTACATATATATATTATACTTATCACTATTATGTATGTATACGCGGACGCCTTCAGATAGACTATGGCAAGCGTCACCGGATGTCACGTGACCCTTTTGACGATGTTTCGAATAAAGAATGCAGCCTATGCATCTCATCATTTCTATAGCGCTGTTATGTGTCTCCAAGACGACACGTGATATTTATCTGTGTGTATGTGTATGTGTCTCTGCCTGTCTTTGTCCTTATCGTCTTCTCAGTGTCTCTAAGTCACAAAGGATGCCAAAGCGTTTCCTTCTGTCGGCTGCGGTTCAAACGCAGGCGAAGAAGGATGAGAGAGAAAAGGCGGCGTCGGCTGCGGTTCTTTCGTTCTTTGTGAGGCATTTATCTGGGTTTAGTCAGTTCCTTCTGATTCATCCACACTCTTAGAAACAATGCCTGCTAGGATGAGACACTAGTGTGACTAGGGAACGATTACAGACAGAAATATCAGACGGTGCTTTATTGCATCGATTGCTTTAATTGCTTCGAAAGACCACAATCACGATTATACACCAGAGCTTATAATCTGCTCTATGTCTATTAAACAATTAATGTCGACGAGCGTTTTGGCTACAGATTAGTTCTTGATTCTGACATTCATGGCTTTAAGATAACTAACTAGTTTACTTAGGAACTTGAGGTGATATTTTTCTTAAACAAGATGCAGCACGTTGTGAGGTGTGCAACACTGTGCATGCAGGCTACTTCCTTTTATAAACACCTTTTACACACAGAAATCTGGAGCGATTAAAAAAGTGCCACAGCACGAAAGTGCGACATAAATACTGCTTCAAAATGGCGACAGTCTAAGAAGACATGAAATCAAAATTCAAAAGAGCGACAAACATGACATTGTATCAAAAGAGCGACAACTGAAGAAATTAAATCAAAGTTCATTCGGAACAGAACTCCATATTTTTGACTGCATGCAAGCCTAATAAATGTAAAAAAATTGCATTTAATGTTTTATTCCGCTCATTCAGGGAAAGACTTAAATATCATTTAGTGTCTGCAGTGTAAGGACTGATTCTCATCATGCTTTATTTCCACAGTTTTCTGACTTGCGGATTTTTAGATATATCGCCTGCTTACCTTTACTTATCAGCGTCCCTTTGAAGACAACATTAGAATACGGAAACCTGATACACATCAAAGATAACTTTGATACCGAGTGTTGCACCCAGTTCTTAGATAACGAACTTCTCAAAAATACTACCTACAACAAACACATGCCAAAAAACTTTCTTTGAATATAGAACCCACTCGCTTAGCACCTTGATAAGCAATGTGCCTATATCCCAAAGCTGTTGTTTGTCTTTGGAAGACTATGGGCTTGAAAGACTTCGATATTAACCAATTTGTCACTCTTTTCGTACGTCGCTTGTTCGTTATGTCGCTCTTTCGAATCCGCAATATTCGTGTTACAATTGTAACGTTACTTTACAACACCATCATGCGAAAGATACGTGATTGACGTTGTGTAATGGTGTCACTCTTTTAACACCGTTAAATTTAATACACTATCCGACTTGTCGCTCTTTTGTTGCGTCGCTCTTTCGTGCTGTTGTTCCTTCGATACTTCCCTCCATAAGAAAAAAAAATACGATAATCAATATATGCAGCAGCATTATTATCTATATCCGCCATTGGTCGGACTTCGGCTGTGCCAGTCCAAAGTCAGGATAATGGGAGGGCAACGTTAATGATCTTTTTTTTATCACAGGGTGTCGGTAAATTGAAACTTATATACTCTGCTTGCTATCTGCCTTCAGCGTTTCCTTTCGAGCTTAAACGCTTTTCATTGCGAGATTCAATCAAGCAATCATTCATTGTTTCGACCACTTTTTCTCTTTCAATCACTCGTTCCGCTCACTTTTCACGTTTCAGTTACTAACTATTATTAATTATTGAGTAATAATTATTATTAATTATTATTAATTATTACGAGTAATTATTATTAATTATGAGTAATTATTAGGGCCTAATAATTACTAGCAATTATTAATTATCAATAATTATTACTAATTATGTTAGGGTCAATCGTGTATTAAATTTTCACCTATTCTTCAGTTCTTTCATCGTTATTTATTTCATTACATTGGATTTCTATATAGCGTCTACTCAAAAACGATCCCAATCTAAGCTTGGTTAATTAAGCAAGACAATCTTAAGATCAAAGTGGAACATGGCTGCAGAGTAGTTAGTTATGATTTGTTAGAGGAAGAGGGGTTCGATCAATGAAGCAGCGGACTTCTCACGGATGGCTGGCTATTCAGTAGCATTAATTCATAGATCGTGATTCAATTATGAATTCATTCCAAACACTAAAGTGACTAAACTTATAATAAGCCTATGCAACGTTCAATGTTTCCTATAATTTGTTTCCTATAATTTACGAATATAAACCGGATTGCTGAACCTCGTTCGCTATTTTTTGATTGCGCCATTGGCAATTACACCACGTGTTGATGCTATCTATGAGACAATGACTCGGTTGTAGGTCTAGACGAAGTGGTAGAATCATGTTTCTACGCTTTCCTGAATCTCATGAGTCATGCCTGAAGATTAAGGACACGCCAAGCGATTCGTCATCTTATCAGCCACAGATAGAAGAGATCTTAACGCGTTAAGATCTCTTCTTATCTGTGAAATTCGTCAACGGTCTTCCTCTGTCCTTCTGCCTGCATGTCTCTCTGTATCTCTGAGAAGTTTTGCCGAATCCTTGACGACAGCACTCTATTTATTTATCTGTCTGTCATTAGTCATCTATCTATCTGTCTGTCTGTCTGTATATGTGTCTGTGTCTGTCTGTATAATATTTCTTTATTTCATTCTGTTTGAAATAACTATATCGACGCTTGTTGCTATTATGGAAAAATGGTCATTATAAGGAGGCTTAGTAATCGTTGTCATGTATTGCCATATAGGCATAAATACTTATACACAGTCTAGATAAATGAGGTCGTTTATTGTTCTAGGTATGTGTCGCCTTTAAAGAAGCGAGGGTTCTGAGATAAAAAGTTCTATATATTATAATGCAAGTTCAACACCTCTCAACACGAACCTCTTCTTCCATAGGTTTCAAATAACTTGCAGCAGAGCAGCTCGGAACCACCTCCCAACACACGCGACCACCCAAGGCACCCACCTTTGAACGTGCACGCGTTGACATACATACATGCAATCAAACGCAAGCAGATCTTGATGCATAAGAAGGCACTCAACCACATCAACACGAACGGCGAGTCCAAAACCAATTTGCTGGTTGAGCAGTTTCTGTTTGACCTTTCGTGTAAAGCGTTGGAATAAATGTTTGGGTCAACCATACACAGAGAATGAGACGTTTGACTATCGTGTCTGCCTGCAGGATATTTCTCGCTTCAATCAATTAATCCAGCGAATATGGAAATAAGAGGATTACCGTATAATACCTCCCTATACGATTGCAATTTCGATATATCAGGATCTGTAGAAGATATCCATTTGGTTAAACAAAGGTCTCTTACAATAATTGTATGTGGGAGATGACGCACAGGTACACACGTATACGATAGTATATGTAGGGGCCTATAATTTTATACCCAACCATGAACGCCTGTTAGATAGGTGCGAAGCCCAGGCAGGACATTCAGCTAATCAGAGTAGATCAACTGTTGTTTATATAGTCGACTGGGTCCAGTTGATTGTATAATAGCTTATTACATAATCAACTTGGCCCAGCCGACCATATACGACAGTTGATCTAATGTGAATAGCTGAACGTCCTGGGCTTCGCCCTATACCCGAGGTCCATGGCCCAACTGTCGGCGATGTTCAGTAGCATCGTATACTGGTATTTCAAACTTGAAGCTTTTAAGTAATAGATTAGTTTTCACCAGAGGCGTAGCCAGAAACTGATTAGGGAGGAGGGGGGGCTCCGCCGAAAAAAGCTGATGACCTTTCTTTTTTTAGTCATTGACAAAAAATTCTCAGACTTTTCCTATGAACTGTACTTTTCTGAAAAAATTTCATTCAAAAATTGGGCAAAATTTCATTTCTGGGGGTTTGAACCCATAAACCCCCTAAATACACCCCTGGCTTTCACTGAGAAACACCCCTCTTCTCACTAGCGACGTAATTATGATTTTTTTATGGAGGGCTTAAGACTGCTGAAACGTAAATTGTGACTATTGTGTATGCAGTGTCCAAACAGACTTTGATTTTCGTTTGGGGTCTTGACCTTTATTGGGAGGTGGGGGTTGAGCCCCAAGCCCAACGCTAGTTGCGTGCTTGTTTCTCACTGTACTTCACATGCTGGAAATATTGTAGTAGAGAAACTCTGCTGCATTGCAATTATCAATATTGAATAGGCCCAATAGTAATAATATCTTCCCACGTACAGTGGTTAGTGAAACTTGGGCGGCAGATAATGAGCAGACCATAATATATACTGTATTTATACCATACCAGGCTATATGCTACACTTCTGAACTCTCGCTCTTACTGAAAAAGAAGGGAGCTAGTTTGGTCTTGAATGAGATAACTGTGCCTTTGGACACATTTTCAAATCTTAACATCATTACAATTTGACACTTTACGCATACCCACTTTTAAAGGCACAGATCCCGTGAACCAAGCATGTGGGGCGTGGTAGTGTAGCGGTAAAGGTCGCCGCCTTGCAACCGAAAGGTTCGAATCCCACCCACCGCGTCCTTTGCTCAAGCGCTTCGGCGTGTAAAACTCCGACACACCTTCGGGCTGTAGTCGGGACCGCCTCTGAATTGTAGTGGACTGTAACAGGCGGTATAGAAATACACACATCCATACATACATACATAAAGGCACGCACACAGTCAAACATTACGTGTGTTTAAACACACGCACCCAAGCAAAGATAACCTATGCCAGTTTTCAAACACACGCACACATTCAGCCATTAATTGTGCAAGTCGATGAACACATGTGCACGCACAATGGCAAGCATTACGTGTGCCAGTCTTTTAAAGCGCGAACACGGGCGGACATTATGTGCATGTGCTAGCCTTTGAACACACCCGCTCGAGCAAACATTACGTATCCCATGCCAGCCTTCAAATACATGCACATATAGGCTAACATTTCTTGTGCCAGCCTTTGAACACACGCACGCGAGCAAACATTAGGCCCTACGTATACTATGCCAGCCTTCAAACAGACGGCCTAAAAACCACATAGCTAACATTACATGTTCCAACCTTTGAACACTCGCACACGGGCAAACATTACGTGTGCCAGCCTTTGAACACTCGCACACGGGCAAACATTACGTGTGCCAGCCTTTGAGCACTCGCACACGGGCAAACATTACGTGTGCCAGCCTTTGAACACTCGCACACGGGCAAACATTACGTATACCATGCCAGCCTTCAAACACACGCACATAGCTAACATTACATGTTCCAACCTTTGAACACTCACACACGGGCAAACATTATGTGTGCCAGCCTTTTAAACGCGCGCACACGGGTGAACATTACGTTTTCGAGCTTTCAAACATGCACACGTAGGCAAACATTACGTACGCCTACTATGCGGCAGCCTTCAAACACACGCACCCAGTGTGCCACATACAGGCAAGCATTACGTGTGAGTCTTTATGTTCCCTTTCGGCCACATGTGCTATTATAGGACAAGTTGACATGCGATGACGTTTCATATATCGCCTATGTGCCATGGTGCTTATACAATAAGCGTCGATATTTGGAACAGATTAACAGATGTGCGGGTTGAAGGTGCATTGCAGGAAACGAATCAATCATTCACTGTTTACAGACCTATAGATGTCAGGATATGCACTTCCTATGTACGCATCGCTGATCTTGTCCATGACCAAAGCCTGCTATTTTAGTTAAAATGGTGTATATATGTATAGCAGATAACACCAAGCAGGTAAACGAAAGAACTACTCTTTCGGCAGCTTCGTTGAGTATGTGTATGTGACCTTATTGACTTCAAATGTGCCCAATGCACGCCTTCGGATTTACTAAGAAATGAACCTATTGACTTATATAACCTTATATAATGCCTATATAGTATTTCAATTTAAGTATTCGATTTCGCGATGGATTGACTATTGAAGGCACAAGGAACCTCATGCTAATTGTATAGCCGATATAGATGCATTGGGAGCAAAAGCGCATGATAGCGTAAGTAGAATTTTAAAGAGGAAAGGCTTCCTGAACACTGAGTTAAATGCAACAGATTACTACGCCTTAGCATGATAAACAGCGTAAACACTAAACTAACGTAGGCCTATACTTTGCAGATGGCAGCATATATAAAGAGGTGCAGCATATATAGTCTTCATCAAACACAACAGAATAATACGTCAAAAACGTAAGTAAGTAGGTAGATAAATTAAAAGTAGGCCGATATTTAATTATATTTTGGGAATTGCGTATAGTTGTCTTGAAGTCTATATATAAAGAGATGGAACGTAGGAGACATTCTGGCACAAGAGCTGTACGTGGCATGGCGACTATAGCTATAATGCTATCGTGACTAATCTGCCAAACATGTCATCCGCGTTGTTGCTTGAAGGTGACTTGCGAAGCAGGTATTATAAGATGAAACACAGAAATGCGTGATCTGTCCAGGGCTGCAACCTGCAAGATGTAGCCAACCAACTTATAGCTCGTCTCACTGGGCAAAAAGAAGACGAATGTAGAGAATGGCGCTAATAAATCTTAAAGAACCGATCAGGTCATGCGCCACAGAAACAAATTAACAGGAGCTATGTAGTAGCCGATTTAAATGGATGCAGTATTTTGGTGAGGCGGGTCGCGCACCCTGAAGACACCATAATATAAAAGGTAGTCTTCCTTGTATATCGCGTTACCGATGATCATGTTTGGCCTATAAAAGTTTATACTGTGTGTGTATGTATATATGCATTTGATTGAACGGAAAACGGGAGGGAGGGAGAGGGAGAGAAAGATATGCAGCGGGACGTATAGAGACACAAGTGAAGGCACGACCTATGGGGGGCGTTAGCACAAAGCTGCGATCCGCGTTGTTTACTGAGGGCGCCCTGTCGGACTTGGATGATGCTTGGAATGCATACATACGAGCGAGTGTATTCAGTGGAAGAAGGAAGGTGGAAGGAAAGGAAGGAAAGGAAGGAAAGGGACACGAATAAGGGAGAAGACAATTAGCTTCAATGTGGATTGTATACGAATGGATGACAGTAAAATGGGTCTCGCTTTGAAGGGGTCGTCTTTTGTCGACGGCATCAGATCTATTGCAATCGCTTCGTCGTCGTCCATGGAGAAAAAGACAATAACTGTATACATATGAACTGCATTTCTGGCAAATATATGCGACCTATATATATATTTATTTTATTTATTGATTTATTCGCACATTTCTATACGCCCCTTCAAATCTCCTACTATATAATATATATATATATATATATATATATAAAAGAATAATAATAGCTTATAGATTGAAGCTATCCAGGAACTTTGGCTGAACTGATATACTTTACACTTGACTACCTATACGTGCCAATATCTCCCACGTGTATATAATATGCCTGATTTCGTAATTCGGTAGACTTGTCTACTTGCCTATTTTTCTGTCAAGATGCCCTGCATGCATGCCTCTTTCCCTGCCATGTACAATCGTAAATCTGCTTGTCTATACTATATATAGCTCTCTGTCAGCCTCTGGCTGCTTGTCTGCATGTGTGCACATTCCTGCCTGCCCTTTTCCGTATATACATGTCTGCCTGTCTATAGAAATAGCGTTTCAATAGAGAATTATCTCGTGCATGCTTGAATTTGCACATCGCATGTTACAGACATGCTTGTATATAACTTATTATCAATATACTTGCCGAAGTCACGTGACACGTTCGAGAGCCCAGGCGCTGTAGTGCATGCTGAAACAAAAGCGCTAAGAGCGCCAACAATAGGCAAGAGAAAAAAATACAGCGGATCCGAAGGATACGTTGTTGTTTCGAAGCAGACCCGAAGGATCTCCCGGAATGGAAAACATTATCCTTTTAACAAACTTACATTTCAAAATATAATCGATGCGTAAGGACGCCATTATTTCTTTTATCAAATTCCAAGATCATAATGCAAACGACTCCCAAGATCATAAGCTTAACCAATATTGCTAAACTGCCGCGTTTTTTGGGAAATCACAACAGACTCGTAAGTCCTCATTACAACGTCATTGACTGTGAGTGAATCATATCATTGCGCGTTCTATGTATATTACGATAACCGCTTAATGGACGTCGTCGCATGCGGTCAAGGCGAATCGTTGAAACCCGAATCGAAAAAATCGGGCGCTGTAGGTGAACAATATCTTTTTACGGGGGCGCCATGGGCGCATTATAGGTGAACAAATTCTTTTACGGGGGCGCAATATCGCAAATGAACGTCGTAACGGTAACTATAATTTTTCTCGCCTTAAGAATTTAGGCCCGGCAAATATTCTTTAGACGGGCTATACGAAGTAGCCCCAAAACCATTATTGGGTGACACGGGCGCCTTAAAATCTTTTTACGGGGTGCCACGGGCGCATAATCCCGCATTTAAACTATTTTACGGGCTATACGAAGTAGCCCTAAAACATCTAGTCTTACTATATGATCTTAAACGTGGAAACACATCAGGACGATCTATAGAGTAGGCATCTGACACTTTAACAATACATTGAATGACTGCGGCCCGTAAGAAAGAGAGCAATTTCGATTCTTATTCGAACTCGTAATGAATAGAGAGAAAGAAGTATAATAACTAAATGTCAGTCGAAGCAATCAGTCATCAAAGCGGCATGTGTCGAATCTGTATGCGATCGTTATTTAGATATATAAACGAGGCGATGTGCAATAGGGCCTTGTGATTAAAAGAAGGAAAGCGCCCTGTAGGCTATGCACATTATAGAAGTATGTATGTATTCACCTACATGTGCACGTGTGTCTATGTCTCAAAGCCCTACTTGAACCTCTAGTCGTGGTGAGATCCTGAGAGGGTAAACAGCTAAGTAGCGATAGCCCGGTGAGGGTATACGACATTTAAATTTGGTAAAATTCTTTGCTATAAGGTTTTGCATTGTCGAGAGATTATTTCTATAAGCTTATAGCCTAAAGAATTATAAAGGCCTGCTTGAAGACGAATTGTCAATGGCGGTGATTTACATATTATAGGCAAACTTACATATTTGCGTATACATAATTACATCTTTTACGATACATATAAATTGACATTCTACAGAGTGTGGTTGACCTTCCTATCACCTATAGCGATGCCCGAAAACATGACAACCGTTTTACGTGACATACTCTGCACGTGAAGAGTTCACTGATAATTACATTTAATTCGCACAAATGTAGCTCGGCAATTAGGAACTATACATTTGCAGGCGCCGTACAGACTGGAATCGCTTTCTCTCGTTTAGTTGTAAGGTCTTCGTGACCACAATGCGCCCGAAATATAAATAGGTTGATTGAGGTCATTCCGTCCTCTGCATGGTTCTAGCTCCATGCAGGGGTCTATCGTGTTCAGCGTTTCCTCGAAATTCTTTTGCTGTACTAGAGTGGGAGCTGAATTAGGACAAAATCATAGTATTGGACGAAATACGTCGAATGTCCTTGCTTCAAATCTGCCATTTCTCTTCTCACGTGATGGTGATTGTAATTCGGTTAATTGAGAGATCGTTTGACCTTCTGCGTTCTCTCTAATTCACCACCATGAGTCTAAGGGGCCGTCCATAAAGTACGTCACGCTAATTTTGACCATTTCAGATCCCCCTCCCTCTGTCACAAACTGTCACAAATCTCGGACCCCCCTAAAGTACGTCACACTTTCGAACAAAAAGTTTCCTTAATTAACACCTAATTAAAATTTAATCTAAGAACCGTTAGTGGATATTAAAGTAAATAAGCGTAGTGTAATTTTGATTTAATATACGATGACAAATGGCTTGGTATCATATATTTCAAAGAATGACGTAATATA
>JAQFXW010004414.1:0-11077 GCA_034693945.1 Dendrobaena attemsi
ATTACAGAGCGTTAGTGTGGACATCACCGCATACAGCGCATACACCGCATACATCGCATACACCGCATACACCGCATACACCGCATCATCGTAAGATCCGGTATTATATTGTAGAATATATCTAATACTATAATTTTGAATGTCGTGGACGTACGTATGTACGTAGGTGGATGTTTGCACACTTATTACCAAAGGGAAAAGCAAACCCTACACTCTACATGGAGTTGTGAAAATTTTAGGAGACATTCGTCTGTGCATTTGCAATCCATACTACTAATTTTAGCTTGATGCGTCTTTTAGTTTCCGAGGCTCCAAATGGTAAAAACATATACAACTACTGTCCTTTTTGCGCACTCCAATAGCCTTATATTCTCCAAACCCTGCAATTCCAGCACTTCAAAAAGGCATAAATGAAAGAACATTAAACCCTCTCATCTTATGTGTAATCAATTACGCTGTCAGTAAAGGATATCCTTACGTAAGGCTTATGTATTCTTAAGCGTAGCAGATGTCCATTTATTTCCCCGGATATTGTACTGTAGATGACTGTTGCTTCCACAGCTCCATGATGTGTGGTCCAGCTGCCTGTAACATACTTCTTCTTTCTTCTCCTCCATCAATTTCCTGAAGATGAGGCCCCTGTGAATTTGCTCCAGACTTCTCTGTTTCTGATGTTTTCTTTCTCTTCTTTGACGTTATCCATCCGCGTCTTTCATCTGCCCTCCGCTCCTTACTCCTTCGACTTGTTAACCAAGATTGGTGTTCGTTTCATCCATCTTTCCTTTTTCTATATCCTCTCTAGCAGTGTCTTTTCTACCCCATATATTTTCTTTACTTTTCTATCTGGATTGATCTTCATAGTGGTTTCTTGGTCACTATGCCGGGTGGTGACCAGTTCTCTCCCAGCAGGGTCTCAAATTTTTGCCAAGGGAAATTTTTGTAAGGAAGCCGGTGCGTCTTTTCTGACCTCTTACGCCTTAAGGTGTCCTTCCAACACCTGCTGCCTGCGTTAGCCAGTCATTTCGGGGTAACATACTGCTTTCTGTTGAACTGTTTTATCTTACAGGTCACCTGACGGTAGCTGCATTTTGACAAACAGTGGTGACAACAGGTTACGAGTTTTCAACTTACCAGAGACTTTCTTTACTGGACAGCTTGACCAACTGTCCGAGTTGGTAATGGCTGCTTCGATCAATTGTTCCTGAATATGTAAATGTGAACATTTCTTCGGTTTGCACGAGCAAAACGATGTGTATACAGTGTTAAGTAAATATTATAGTCTTTATGTTGTAACGAAACAACAGGTTTTATAAATGACCCTTGGCAAAATTTTGAGACTACGTTATATGGTTTGCCTTGTATGTGTGTATTTCTATACCGCCTCTTAAAGCCCACTACTACTCAGAGGCGGTCCCGACTACGACCGCAGGTGTGTCGGAGTTAACACGCCGAAGCGCAACGAGCAATTGTGAGTGAAGGACTTGCCCAAGATCCCTACGCAGCGGCTTCGGTGGGACTCGAACCCGCGACCTTTCGGACGCGAGGCGGCGACTCTAACACTTGTTCCATGACGCCTCACGAGTACTAGTACAGATCATGAATAATCACTTTTCTGATTTTGGCTATTCAGTTGCGAGTTTTGCCTAGATTTCAGAAATATCCCTGCAAGTCCATTTCCTTGCTAATTTGCGACCGATTTCTGGTCGTTGGTCCAATTAAATTTTACAGACCTTGAACCAAGCATTGCATAGTGACGAGGTATGCAGTGTTTAAAGATTGCTTTGAAAACAGCTTATGCCAACATAGGCCATTTCCGTTGGGACAAAACTTACTTGGCAAACTACAAGCTTTCATGTGTTTTTCATCAGTTTAACGACAGCTTACGGCAACAGAGGCCATTGTCGTCGGGTAAGAACAAATTAGGTTTGTTTATTTCAACTTTTAACGTTGAGAATGTTTGTTTAACGACGGTGTATGACATCAACGGCCTTTACCGTCGGACACAATAGTTTGATTAGGTTTGTACAACTCATCTTTCAACAGTGGAAATTGAGAAGTTACATAGAAGCGATGATACCTAATTTAACGGTGTGTTACTTTCCTGGATCTACCTTGGAAATTTGAAGTAAAGTAAGTAAGGCATCGTTGAAGTGGCATCTCATGCTATTTGATCACTAAAGATCGTAAACATGAACAATACACTTGATTGTTAGTATGCATACTTCTGAAAGATTAACTTTATAAGAGGCGCTAATGTAATATTTAGATAAGATACGATGCAGTTTAAATTTAACCATCCTTCGAGATAACAGAAATCATTCGCTTAACCCTCCTCCGTTATCCAGGCTTTTGGATTTTTTTTGTGTTGAGCTATATGAGTAACGTGTAGTTGAAAATAAACAAATTATCACTGTCAAACGCTTGAAATAATTATATTCAATTTACAATCCAAATAAAAGCCCACGTTGTTTTGAATGGTTCCACCAAAAACGACATAGGGAGGGGCTTCTATCTCTATACCCAGCGGGCGCAAGTGCGCCCAGTTAAAAGCAGGGGAGGAACATTTCATAATGTATAAATTTCAGAAACAGGGGTGGAAACTGGTCAAATGGAATGGAAGAGTATTTTTGATGGGAGAAATGGAAATTCATGAATTTTTGAGCCCGGCGGCTTGGGGGGGGATATAAGCCCCTGGACACGGGGTCGTTGGGGTCAACCAATTAGGCGGAGTTTATTATATGATCTCATTGGGATCAAACCTCTCTTCGAGGACGGCCGAGTACGTCGCTTAGCGAGACTATTATTGTGAAGCAGTCGAACTGAACTCAGTGTTTAAATATTAGCATTGGCTATGGTTTAACAGGTGTCCGACTGTCAGCGCACTTTGAAACTCCACCTAATTCTTGAGATTTATATCTTTGAGAAACGCGGCACTTTTTGAAAACGGACAACGTTCAATTCGGTGGAAATGAGGGAAATTGAGAAAGTACGGATTATGGGCCAAGTGAGACCTTGAATACTGTGAAGGCGAGTATTTGTTTCATTCACACATTCTTAACTGCCCCTTCAAGTCGAATGCCACTCAGGGGCAAAATGCTTATTGTCTGTTAGATAGGCAAAGGGAAACCACCTGAAATATCTCGTAATCGTAATCGTCATCTCAAAATTTCTAAAGCGCCATTCGAAAACTATACGCAGAACACCAGCGAGGAATCAGAAAATTTTGCAGAGGCAACTTAGTGGTAATCAAAGTTCGAGATTCCGGGAGATCCGAGGAGGCAGAGCTGCGCTTAGGGTGGGTGTCGTTTGGGACAGTGCTTAGGCAGTGGGGAATAAGATTAGTCAGGATATGAATGCTTGAAAAGTTGAGACTTCAGTTTACAATGAAAAGAGCAAGAGGTGAATGACAGAGGGGGATGAAACAGATGATGGTGAATGGTTGCTATTGATGACAGAGTTGCAGAGAACCTCAATCCCATTATTTTGACGTTTATCTTGTGCCGGAGAATTTATGAAATTATTGGATTATAATAATTATTGTTCTTTGCAAGTAACAGAAATATGCAGAAACTAATAATAGAAATGTGGTCGTATCATTATATTAGTCATTGGAGAAGATTTAAAAAGGTGTTCACCATCATTTATGCGGTCTGCCAGCAGGCATCTAAACGTGCTTGAATGATGGATTCAAAAATTAAATTCCCACTCCACTACTACTCAGAGGCGCTCCTAACAACAGCGCAGATACGTTATCGTAGTTAGCATGCCGATGCGCTTCGTTTACTGCGCCATCTATAGAGTGAAAATTGAGTCGACCTATCTTGCATTCTCGATACCATACAGTGGCTGGAAAAGTCTTCAAGCCAAAAACAAGAAGAGGAAACCACACACATTTAGAACGCAGTTGAAGTTGTACCTATTAGGCAGATCTTACTGAGCGTTGATGTGTAATGACAATTACTGTAGGCTTAGTAGAGTCCCCTAGATTCCCTAGAAGTAGCTACCGGCGGTGCTATACAAGTCGTCGTATTGACTTTACATGGTGGGGCATGGTAGTGTAGTGGTGAAGATCGCCGCCTTGCAACCGATGAATTGCGGGTTCGAATCCCACCCGTCGAATAAAAACCTTGAGCAAGTTCTTCACTCACAGCTGCTGGTGGCGCTTAGGCGTGAGAACTCCGACACACTTCCGAGCTGTAGTCGGAATCGCCTCTGAGTAACAAGAGACTTGAAGGGACTGTATAGAAAGTGTTAATAACTAAAAAAAAAGTCCAGTTTCCTACTCAATCAGAGACGCTTTATATGTGTTGTAAAGTGTGTGCACAGTCATACAGTGCATTAGGCCTATTCGTCCAGTCAGTGAGGCTCTTATAACAGTCGCCGCCTTGCGTCCGAAAGATCGCGGGTTTATTTAGACCACGAAACAAGAAATCCTTCACTCACAAGAACTCTGTTATCCATTACTATTGCTCCTGTCGCTTCGGCTTGTCAGCTCCGATACACCTCCGCGCTGTAATTTCGAGCAGTCGGAGACTTGAAGGAGCGGTATAGAAATATGTGAATAGAGAAACAAATAAATAAACAAAACAAAGAACCTTTTTATAGGTTTATTTATCTCCAGCCCGAAAGGCAAGCCTCAAAACTATCCGGTGGTGAACTCATTTCAAAAGGCATCTGTGGTGAAATATTATATCACCCTCCTCCAGTATCGATGCTCGGGACTGGTACAGCTGGATCTGCCAGAGACAAAATCTGCGGCGATCTTAAGTCATTGCTCACGACAATTTCTTTCAGGGAATTTATAAAATTATTAATGCTGTTGTGTGTGTGTGTATGTTTGTGTGTGTGCGAGCGTGCGTGTGTGTATGTGTTTCTTCAGTTTAATGGCCGCTTATGACAACAGAGGTAGTTGCCGTCGGGTAAGAATTGGTTAAGCGTGTTTCAACTTTTAAGAAATTAATTTGTTAGCCTATTTACTTCGATTTTTTATAGCTACAACTGTCACCGTCATTGAATACAAATTTCGTGGTTGACAGTATATATAATTTGTGATAAAGTTTTAAAAAGGTTTGCATAAAACAGTTACAGTACGTCGTCCGGAAAAAGTTGCATTATATCGCACACGTACTATAGAATGGAATTGCAGCTTCAAACCCACTACTACTTAGAGGCGCTCTCGAATACAGCGCAGATGCTGAGTAGGAGGAGTTAACTATCCATCGAGCAATTGTGAGTGAATGACTTTTTCTAGGTCCTTAAGCAGTAGCTCATAGAGCGGTAAAAGAAACCTTTATACCAATCAATCAATCGAAATCGTTCATTCAATGATCAAGCTGACAAGATCGCAACTTGGGACAGTATACAATGAGACTATCATAATATAGGTTACTAACTGAAAAAGTTCTGTGTGGTTCAGTAAATGTACGTGTACTATATGAAAGGTAGGATAATATTTACATGTAAGTCTTTGTGGAGGAATCGTGAATAGGCGCGATTGAAATGTTCAAATGTTAGCCAAGTTAGCTACATCGGGAGCGAGCCGGCCGGTTGTTTCGTCAACCCCGGTTCGAGCCTCCGTGCCGGCGGACATTCAGAGATTTCAACATCTCGGGCTAGCACGGTCTGTTCACGGGGACCTAAATGGCGTGACGTCCATTCAAACGGGCGAGCGATAGTGAAGGATCTCACCCATGGGGTCGAGGCCATTATACAGTCGCTATAGAAAAATCGATTTACCTTGACCATTACGTTTACTTGTACAGTTCTGTTTCGTCGTCATTGAGTGGATCGGCTGCCAACTGTTGGGAAGACATTCTTCAATCGAAACTAAGTCATTGGACAGACTCTCGTAAAGTTCTGCTCAACAGACTTCTCGGTATTGTTCCCATTTCACTTCTTGCATTCATGATACATCTCGTTATTCGCGGAACGCTACAACAGCCGCAATAATTGCTCGTGGCGCTTCGGCGTGTGCTGTAAACTCCACCGACACACCTTCGGGCTGTAATCGGGACCGCCTCTGAGTATTAGGAAATTTGAATGTTCCGTATTGATAGTTGTAAATAACAAAAATAGATTAACAAATAGGCGTACGACTGGAAGTCGACGGCGGTTGGCATTTGTGAGTGACGGATTTGTCCACAGTAATACTTCCACTGACAGTATTATCTTGATTAATTCCATCGTCCGTGCTTATAGCATTCCGCCCCAATAATTACTCCGCGGCTAGGAATGTTTTTAAGTCGCTGTCATTTGCATAGCTATGATTAATGACTTTCTGTGGGTTCCAGTTATAGCAGACAACCAGCTAGCTCTTCTTCCTCTTTCACATGAACTTTCCTCTCTTCTTCAAACGCGCTCGCTATCTCGTCTAAGGTGCCGGCGGACATTCAGAGATTTCAAAATCGCGGGCTATATATCACGGTCCGTTCACGGGGACCTAAACATGGCGTGACGTCCATTCAAACGGGCGAGCGGTAGTGAAGGATCTCACCCATGGGGTCGAGGCCATATACAGTTGCTATAGAAAAACCGATTTACCCTTACCTTACCTTACATCGTCTGCTCGATGGAAAACAATAAATTCATCTAAACATCATTCTGACCGTAGACACAGGCTTACTGTCTTGGCGACAAGTTCTTCGGTCTGACTGGAGAGTGAATCCGTCATGACAGGAGCATTCGTAGCTGCCTGGAGTGTTGATACAGATATGAGCGCAGAGTTGTCCTGGAAACTTCGCACAGATGTTCAGCTCAGTATCTGTAAGGCAATCATAATTCTTTCAATTAGGTTTCTAATACAGATGAATCAGATTCGCAATCCGGCCACAAAAACCATGGCATAGTTTACCATAGTAAAATTCAATCATAGAAATTACAGCAGCAGTGAATTACTTTAAAGCATTTTTGATATCAGTATGAAAACTTTCTGTCAAAATTAATTAAAGGTAGCTTTACGAAATGTTTTAATATTAATGGTTATGTTGATGGGCTGGATTCGATTGCTAGCAGGTTAGTGGAATTCTTAGATGGGTTTCAGAGAAGATCTACCTCCTGGCGTGGTCACTTGAGCTGATGCAGAGGAATCTGGAGTTCTGCCACTGTTACAGCAATCTTGAAACGCCGATTCACAGAAGGATCCAAACCGATTGTTGAGCTGGGAGCAAGGCAGACCCGCCTCATGAGCAATCAATCCAAGATTGCAACAGTTGCAGCATTGCTACCAAAGCACAGAAATACATGGACCACACAACATTTATATAGCGCCTTTCATAAAAGCTCTGAAAGTCTATACGTTTGTTAGTTAGCAATCAGCTAATAATGTTCAGTTCCAGGTCCATCTCCAAGCGATGAGGCAGGTGAATTATTATCTTTAAGATAATCGTAAATTCAACCCCTTTGCTGTAGCCATCAGCATAGGCGTAATTTGTGAGGGGTACAGGGGTACATTTACCCCCCCCCCTTTTGAAGTGGGGGGGGGTTACTGTACCCCCCATTTTTTCAAGCAAAAGATAACAAAACGTCATTCCATAGTGTTTAATTGTATTTTTTTGAGCGTTCTGATGTAGAATATGCCACAAAAGAAGCAGTTTTATTATACCCAACTTTTTATACAAAAGTAAATTTGTAGAATACATTGTACCCCCCACTTTTTAGACCAAAGTAATCTCGGAGAATAAATTTGTACCCCCCACCTTTCAGACCAAAGTTACGCCACTGCAAGGAATTATTGCCAAGATAATCCTCGCACCACAGTTACTGTAGTAATTCATATTGTGCTCATACTATGGAAAGTAGACCGAGGAAATAATATCATACGGTCCTTCCTTTCATGTGCTTCGAATGGAAAATAACATTTCAGATAATAATTGTCGATTTCTTGATTCCGTTTACACGAAATCGCTTTCTTCCATCAATCATCATCGTTATTGAATTGTCAAATTGAATCCGCTGACCAGTAAATGACAGAACGATTCAGACAAACTGACCAATCCGCCGACTTGAATGACCACTGACTGACCAGCGCTGACCCGAGGCTGTCACTGCGTTTGCTGGTCAAACACGACGTTGATTATAATAGAGGTTTTCCACAGAGGAATTCTCTTACGACATGTTTGAGGTTGGCGAAATGAAATGAGGATGGATGAAGCTCAGGAGTGAGGAGGGCAGCTGCTGTGATTTTCCCTCAGATTACTCAATGAATTCTGTCTACGAAACTGCCACAATTGGGAGTTGGGACTAAAGCAAGGAGGCAGAAGGACCGGACTAGGCCTACAATACGGATGCAATGTCAGATGTCGTCAAAATTATCTGTGCCGCCCGGACATTTTTTTTTATCGCTTCAAGAAACGCTTGAGGATGAACTGCTAATCAAAAGTTGGATTGCACAACTGCATGCACATGTAGCCTGCTGTACAGTCGATTAGGCGGCGGGCTTATGCCTCCTATAGTCTGATTTTGTAGCGGTTTGTAACCAAACAACTTTCTAATATTCACCGTCACCTTATTCAGTTCAAAATAGCCTAAGGCGACGATTATTTTAAACACCAGCATTCTCGAAAGGTCCCGCTATCTATCTCCTCAGTCCTCATGCAGACCAGTAAAGATGGGGGGGGGGTGGCCTGGGGCCCGGTGGTCTAACTGAATGTGATAGTCTAGGCCTAATTATCACACCTGCTGCTCGGTCTATACCTGCAAGCTCATGCGCTGCTGGTCTAGACAGAACTTGTTCTTGATGCATTCCGAAAGTCTGAGAGGAAATTAGGCTTATAGGAAGCAAGCGATCAAAGGCGGAAGATTAGGCTGTTCTTCCAGATCGCAGGACCACTGGACGATTCTGAATGGCTGGGCCGGCCCTAGTAGTTGTGTGGGCAAATGGAACGGAAAGCAGTCTCCCATTTCCAGCCCTGATTGTAAAAGCACACACGCTTCAGTCGTCACTCTAATCCAAACGTGAAAAGGGAAAAGTCCAGATAATTGTTATTGATCATGCAGTCCGCGTAGGCCTAGCCTATATCCTCGACGCAGACAAGCCGCACGTTAGCAGAATCGGATGATTCACGGTCACTGATCCAGAATGCTCACTCACATGCACACACACGCACCCAAACACAAGCACTGTGAGGCGTGGTAGTGCAGTGGTGAAGGTCGCCGCCTTGCAAGTTGCAACCGAAGGGTTTCAGGTTCGAATCCCACCCGCCGCGTAAGGACCTTTAGCAAGTCCAACTTCCGACACACCTGCGGGCTGTAGTCGAGACCGCCTCTGAATAGTAGTGGTCTGTAAGAGGCGGTATCATCATAATTCCTCTCCTCCGTCTGGCGCGCCGACGATGAGGCCTTCACATGCCGTCCCCAAACTACTCTATCCCTATTGGTATCCATGGCTCTCCTCTTCGTGTGAAGGTTTCTTGGTCCTTTTGCCAGGTGGTTACCAATCCTCTCCTGGTAGGGTAAGGAGGCCGCTGGGTCAGGCCAGACCTCATCCGCCCTTAGGTGTCTTTCCAACACCTGCCACCTGCGTTAGCCAGCCGTTCTCCGGGTTCTTGGTGAATGAACATTATAAATAACTGTAAACCATAGTCTGGATACGGGTCATAGTCTAGTGGTATACATGACAGGGCACATGATTGTGTAGTGTGCTGTTCACACTCCGTAATCTTGAACAGCGAAGAGTTCCAGAGGCAGTAGGCCTTTTCTTAAAGGCCGCAACTAGCCTAATTATAGGCCTATGATGACGATAAATATATATAGGCCTATTTAATTATACTTATATAGTTGGCCCCTTGATCTACAACATGCATCGTGATTTGTGAATATATCGAGTTTCTCACTCTTAGGGGTTACCTATAGCTACATAGTATAGGCCTACATATACAATGCTTCGGATTCTCATAGGCTTCTGTTTATTTTTACAAATGTGAAACGAGTGCATGCAAGATCACACCGAGCTGTAAATCTGAGGCGCAGATGGTAATGCAGTTGCACAATATAGTTGGATGTTATATATATATACACCGTGGTTCAAAAAAGCAAGCCAAACTGTTTTTGATATATCTCTAATACCTGACTATGAATCATCCTAAAGTTTTACAGGTATTTAGAGAATGGAAATAAAAATGTTATTCCAAAATATCATATGATTCCAACGTATCAAACATTTTATAATGAGTCTTTAAACTTCATATACCGAAATTTAGGTCTACAAATAATTTTCGACTCCTTGATTCAATTGAAAAGTAAGCTAAACATTAACCACAAATTTTTTATTTTATAAACAAAATATTAAAACTTGAACTATAATTATATTATTAGTATTCCCAAAAGAAAAACTCATTTCCTGTTTTTAATTTAATGACTTCCATTTGTTTTCCTGCTCAAAAAGAATAGTTCCTGCTCAAAAAGAATAGAAGGTAATATCACGATAGAGGATAATCGACTGGCTGTCGCTCAAGGGTGCCATCGCCTCCAGGCTTGCGTACAAGCAGAAAAAGGACATTTTGAACATCTTTTAAAATTAAATCATCAAACTATAGGCCTACAACTTAGAATTTCTTCACACAAACATTAAAACTGTCTTTGTGTTAGAATTAGCCTACTTTTATTACAAAATCTGACAGAAAATTGCATGTAAACTTAAATTTCGGTATATGAAGTTTAAAAACTCATAAAATTTGTGGTACGTTGGAATCATATGATATTTTGGAATAACATTTTTGGTTCATTTCTCTAAATACCTGTAAAATTTCAGGATGATTCATTGTCAGGTATTAGAGATATATCAAAAAACAGTTTAATTAGCTTACTTTTTGTTAACCAAGGTGCATAGTCTCTATATATAATATGTTTATATATATATATGAAACATGCAGCTGTCTAGGCCTATCTATATTTCTTTATAGCCTAGAAATAATCTTAACGACTCACTATTACAATCGGCAATGAACTGTGAACCGTCGTCATATGTTCAAATGTTTCCTCTTGATATATAGGTAGTCTTAGTGAGTGGGTCCAAGGACCTTTCTGGACTTTCCATTTGTTGCTCGAAATTCTTGTCATGCATATGATGATGTTTATTGAA
>JAQFXW010004415.1:0-11076 GCA_034693945.1 Dendrobaena attemsi
TCGCCGCCTTGCAACCGAAGGGTTGCGGGTTCGAATCCCACCCGCCGCGTAAGGACCTTGAGCAAGTCCTTCACTCAAAATTGATCATGGCGCTTAAGCGTGTAAACTCCGACACATCTCCGGACTGTAGTCGGGACCGCTTCTGAGTAGGAGACTTGAAGGGGCGGTATAGAAATGTGTTAATAAAAATAAATTCGCTGTAAACAATTCAGCTGAAATATGCACTAAAAGACAAATCTAATGCCTTCTATTTTTGCTATGTCAAGCTGCATTTGACATTTGAATACCAAATAATATTATATCAAGTCTATAATTTACTCGATCAATCTTCGTCTACTATTATGCAAGCCGACAGAGAGATAATTATGCTACTTGGTTCCTTGAAGGGGCGCTATATAAATTTACGAAATGAATGAATGAATAAATGAATTTGCCATCTCCTAATAGCAGGCTAAGTGGCAGCTTTCTCTGTAGATCTTGATCTATTATACAGGGTGAGGCATAAAAATGACCCCCCCCCTACGTTTTTGCCAATATTTCTGTCAAAAGTGAAAATATTCAAATAAAATTTTAAAATCTGAAAGGCAATTCATACGTAGGTATACCTGCCAAATTTCACCAAAATATTAAAAATAGAACAATATTTATTCAACTTTAAGTGACGTCACCCACTGATTATTGATGGTTAAAAAACGTTTAATAGTTTTTTGCTAATAGAAAGACCCCATAAGTGATTTGCCAATATCTACGTCAAAAGCGGGCATTTTAAAATAAAATTTTACAGGCTGAGCGGTAACTCACACCTTCATATAACTACCACAGTTAATTAAATATCTGAAAGAAATCAGAAGTTATTCAACTTTATTGACGTCACCTACTGATTTTTTGATGACGTTTAACAGTTTATTGGTAATATTTCCGCCAAAAAGTTAACATACTTTAATTAAATTCTGTACCCTTAAAGGTAATTGTTCATATCGACATCTAGGGGCCAAATGTTATCAAAATATCTAGAGCATAACAAAAGTTGCAGCACTTTCAGTGAATCCACCTACAAAATTCTGCCGATTTAAAAACGTGTAGCACAACAATTAATGTTACCCAAAAAAGTGCTGCAACTTTTGTTGCGTTTAATATATTTCAATGCAATTTGGTCTCTATATGTAGATATTAGTTGCCTTTGAGCCTAGGAAATTTCATAACATAACATTCATTTGTAGCGGAAATACTAACAAAACTGTTTAACGTTTTTGAACCATCAAAACAGTGGGTGACGTCACTAAAAGTTGAATAACGTTTGTTCTGTTTGAAATATTTTGATGAAATTTGGTAGAGATACCTAAATATGAATTGCCTTTAAGCCTGTAGAATTGTATTTAAATATTCTTACTTTTGACGAAAATATTGTAAAAAACCTAATCCTGTAGGCATTAAAATGATGTCATTTTATGAATTTTAATAATAGTATTATTTGAAATAATATTATCTATGTCTTCCATAATCGAACGCTTTTTGTGATTCAGGATTCCAGAGGAAATTTCGTGAGACGATGGATCCAGAGATATTTTAATTTTGGTATGTTATTAGGCTACTTTACTCTTCATCCGCAAAACGCTTTGCACTACATGACACTGAATAATTTTTGCAATTGCAAAGCTATTTAATTTTTGTCTATGTCTAGATGTGGAAGTGTGTCACTTTCTTTATTTGCCCCCATTATCATCATCATCATCATCATCATCATCATCATCATTTATTGTTGTCCACTAACAACATAGGCAAATTTACATTGCACATATTTACAAAAGGACAGATTTCACTGTTGGCATAACAAGGAGGCCCTGAAGAGATAATAAGCCCGAGAATAGGGTCAGCTATTATTATCAAAGTGACCTGTAGATGGAGTAATGGAAAGCTAATACGTTATGTTTGGAGCTTCCAATAATTAGGCCTATTGTTCTTAACATTATTTATGGGACTTGACTATGTATGTATGTGTGTGTATTTCTATACCGCCTCACACAGTCCACTACTATTCAGAGGCGGTCCCGACAACAGCCCGAGGGTGTGTCGGAGTTTTACACCCCAAAGCGCTACAGCAATTGTGAGTGAAGGACTTGCTAAAAGTCCTTACGCGGTGCGTGGGATTCGAACCCACAACCTTCCGGTTGCTAGGCGGCGAAATTCACCACTACACTATACCGCGTCCCACCGGTTCTTAACTAGTAGCTTAACTAAACGGACAACTTTAAATGGTTCTGTGTAGCTGTCATTCTGTGTGTACCTGCCTTTGTCTATTACCTTCCGTCTAACTCAGTCTCATTTGCCTTCCATTGAGAGATGCGCCTCTAAACCAGAACTCACAGGAATCCTTTTTGTGTGAAGCGTCCGCGCTTGACTTGGTGCCAAATTTGGCGAGTGATCAGCTTAAACTGCTGACTTGATTAGTCGTATAAATTGAAATGCGAAATGCAATTGTGTCGCTGAGCATTGAACCTTTAAGTCTACGATCATTGGTCGTTGAGATGAAACGCTGTTCCGGAATTAACTTAAAGTCAATTTCCGTTGCCAATTAATCGGTCTATATTGTCTAACTATAGCTACTATAGGAATGTGGGGCGCGGTAGTATAGTGGTGAAGGTCGCCGCCTTGCAACCGAAGGGTTGTGGGTTCGAATAACACCCGCCGCGTAAGGGCCTTTAGCAAGTCCTTCACTCACAATTGCTCGTGGCGCTTTGGCGTGTAAACTCCGACACACCCTCTGGCTGTAGTCGGGACCGCCTCTGAGTAGTAGGAGACTTGAAGGGGCGGTATAGAAATGTGTGAATAAATAAATAAATAAATAAAATAGCATGCGATGAATTAGGCCTATAATAATTATTATGGGGCTTATAACGCTGAATTGTGTGACTGAGAGCGGATCATCTGGTGTCTCTCGTTGTAGTCTTGAGAGCGGATCAATCAATTCATCCTCTGACAGTGATCGATGCGTCGCTGATGGAAGCGACATCGTAAGAGGTGTGGATGCAATGTCTCCACTCAGCCTCCCTCTCCTCAGTCACTGCATCCCACTTCTCCTCCTCTTACACATCCTCGCATCCGCAGAGTCTGGCTCCACGAACCAACCTCAGCGCCTCCTCAGATGGAACGATTCTGCATGGAAGCCAGGCCAACATCTACAGTCCTTCAACTGGACCCTACAATCGGAAGCGACCACTGCTCGCGGTGGTCGTCAGAACCTCGTCCGCCTGTCTTCGACGTTCGAGAACGGACTGTTCAGCATCCTGAACCCACTGGACGACTCCAGACTTCGTCGTCGTCGACGTCGGCTGATGAGAGAGAAGAGAATCATTCCGAAGATAATGATCGACTTATACTTGAAACGATTGGTCGGTCGGACAACAACACAATCACGTGATGACGACGACGACCAATCAGAAACAGCCGACATCATCAGAAGTTTCTTCGCGAGTGGAGGTGGGTCCAACGTCATTTTAACATGTTATAGTGCATACACTGGTCATGATTGGGTCTAAGTTTCTAATCAAAATTAGGCTTTAGGCTACTTATGGGTCACAATTCCTTCTAATTGGAACTACCCTATATAGGTCTAATCTGCCTGCTTGTAGCAATTGGTCGTAAATTCACAGCTAGACCTATTATTATTAGTCAAACATAAAGTTACTTAAATAGGCAGAAATGTGTCTATAGCTTGTAAATCATATTAACTTGGTAAATTAATGTATTTATGAGTGTAGCAGTTGTGTCTCGATGCTTGTTGTTACAGGTGGCAGAATCTCAAAGGCTGAAGACATCAGAGAAAAGACCGACAGAGAAGTTGCTCTCTTCTTTCATGTGTCCGACATCTCTTCCGCTGAGACCCTGCGTGGCGCTCAGCTGATCGTCCATCACAATTGCCTCGCAATGAACAGCCTCCCATCCGTCGCTTCTTTCCACTTCCGTCTCTCCGTCTTCCAGGTCCTGCAGCGGAAAAGACGACGACCATCCAACTCCATCCATTGGAAAGAGGAGAAGAGACGTCTCTTGGACGAGCGTCTGGTCATAGGGGCAAGAGGAGCAATGAGCGGAGTAGGAGAAGGAGAAGGAGTAGGAGGAGAAGGAGGAGTAGGAGGAGAAGGAGGAGTAGGAGGAGAAGGAGGAGTAGGAGGTGATGGAGCGATGTGTGATCGGTCGGAATCTCTGGATGTCCGGTTGGCTGTTGCTCAGTGGTCTCACAATCCGGACTCTAATCTCGGATTAATCCTGCGATGGACGGTGGTTCAGAGGGGAGGTAGGACTTCATCCTCTGACAATCAAACACACGCATCCTCATCCGATGAGGAGGAAGAGGAGAAAGAGGAGGAGGAGGAGGAGATGCCGTTCGCCCCTTCCTCCTCCTCTCCTCCCATCATCGTCGGTAACCATCTATCGCCCAACTCCTTCAACGCTCCAATCCTCGTCACCTACTCGGATAGACTGAGCGAACGTCGTCACCCTGCCCCTCTGCGCTCTGTCTCGCCCCATCGACCCCACCGCAAGCGATCGACCACCGGCAGATCTTCAAAGACTCAGCGCAACCATCCATCTCCATCCTCATCCTCCTCTGCTGCAGCATCCAGGCATCAGCAGCAGAGGACAGGAGGATCGTTCTGTCGGCGTCGGTCGCTCTACGTCGACTTCAGTGACATTGGATGGGACGATTGGATCGTCGCTCCAGTGGGATACATGGCGTTCTACTGCCACGGAGATTGTCCCACTTTCCTCCACGAATCCGTCAACTACACGAACCACGCAGTCATCCAGTCCTTCGTCAATTCCGTCAGTCCAAGGACCGTTCCGAAGCCATGCTGTGTTCCCACCAGACTCAGTCCGATTCCGATGCTCTACGTCGACAGCGCCGCTAAGGTCGTCCTCAAGAACTACGAGGATATGGTCGTCGAAGAGTGTGGCTGTCGGTGACACGAACACGATTGGCTCCATTGCAATGCATCAGGGAAGGTGGCCATATAATATGGATCGAATCGGTTGATGTTATAATTAGCATCAGAGGCGTAGCCAGAAACTGATTTGGGGTTGGGGGGTGGGGTTAGAAATAGTTGCTCTGCAAGTCGCCAAAAACTGATGACCTTCTTTTAGTCATTCACTACAATTTCACAGATTTCGGGTCTATTTCTCGGATTTGTGGGTTAGGGTTAGTTAGGGTTAGGGTTTTAATCAACATTTCGGGGGGGGGGGGTACATACAAAAAATTCCTAACATACATGGACAAAAATCATTTCGAGGAGGGTTTTGAGCCTGTAACCCCCCCCCCCCCCCCCCCACCCCACCTCCCTATACGCCCCTGATTAGCAGTATTATGTCCCGATCGTCACCCTAGAAGAAGCGACACGGAGAGACAGGCAGACAGTTGGACAGACATATGACTCATCTGATCCATAATATACCTTTCTAGTGGTCCTTCAGAAATGTGGCAATTCCGATGCTTGAACTCTGACGCTTCTTTACCACTGAATGGCGGAGAAATTGGATCGAAACAGCGAAGGAATTTCAATGTTTGAGTCGATGAAAACGATACATTAGCAAACAGCAATAATACCTCTGGAATGCTAGCTATTACTCACCGCTAGCTTTCAATGTCGCCTGCTTCCCTCTAGCGAATGGACGAGAAAGAGTAAGCTTAGTTTCGCTATTTTTATCGCGATTTGATGCAAACTGTGCCCATCGAGGTAAACGTAGTAATTAAAGTGGTTGAATAAGGTGTCAGACGAGACTAGAGATGACATCCCAGTTGGGGCAGAAATTGGTTCGAGATTTCTGCCCCACACAACTTGTTCTACAAATTTTCATCCATCGTTTGTCTTAAGCGCAGTCTTGTCCTCGGTCTCGAGTTCGTCTGTAAATGTCTTAGTCTTGAGACAAGAAGTCCTGGTCTTGAGGTAAAGTCTTGGTAATATATATAATCTTATATATTTTATCGTAATCTGATAATCTTATAATATATATATATATATATACATAATTTTTATAATCTTTCCTGCAGCTTCTAATCTAAGCATTTTGGCTCAATGTAAAGTCTTGGTAATATATATAATCTTATATATTTTATCGTAATCTGATAATCTTATAATATATATATATATATACATAATTTTTATAATCTTTCCTGCAGCTTCTAATCTAAGCATTTTGGCTCAATGTCGTTAACGTAAACTCGACACTTCTAAAGCGCTCTGTAAAGCTAAGCGCTGGGCACCAGCTAATTCATAAGCGCTGCATAAAGTCAATGAGAACAATTGGTGTTGGTCCGAAGTCGAGTTCCAGGTCAGCGCAGAGCAGCTGTTAAGGCGGGTGTCGTTTAGGACGAGGGGAGAGTCAGAGAAATCGGGGCATGTTAGGTTGAAGAGGTGAAGCTTCAGTTTAGAAATGTCCCCTCTTTTGGACGCCCTCTAGAGACAAGATTCGAATGCAATTAGGAAAACCAAAGCAGACGATTGAAGTTTACTAAAACGTCTTTAGTGGAACATAACTCTCACAATTATAACGATCTCGTTAAATGCATCATATTACGATAAATGAAAAGCTACCATAATTACACACGCATACAAAAAACAGAAAATTCCTGCATATTTAATTAACATCTAGTTACACAAAGATGTGCAAAACTTGGCAAAGACCTAAAAGAAAACTAACAGTTTTGTGTTTCATCTGTTAATTGCTGTTTCCCTCAAAATAGGCTACAATTACGTATTGAGTATTCTGTTTTTCATTAGGACTATTGTAAGTTTCAATTTATAAAGCGCCTCTTAGAGAAACCTCCACAAAGGCGCTATACCGACCCAGTTAGCAGGAAACATAAACAGACAGTATACTCTTCCAATGCCGGCGAAATGGAGAGAAGTTTCTAGGTTCCGGTTAAGAGGAAGATGATTCCAGGCTTAACATTTGAGCCGTGGCAGATTGCAAGCGAGGAACAGGTAGAAGGTTTTGAGAGACAGATCGCAAAGACCTGCGACCAGGCAGGGAAGAGACCGGGATGTAGAGATTCACGAGATAGCAAAGTGCATATACACCAATACAATAGTTTTTCACATATTACAGAGAGGATCTTGAAGTGGATGCGCTGTTGGACAGGAAGAAATTGCAAAGTGAGATACATGGGGTAATGGTCACATTCAGGGTCAGCAAGGCAAGGGAGTGATCGGCGGATGGTGCGGAGTTGATGAAAGCAACAGCAGGATACAACGTTTACCCGAACAGACAGAGTAAGCTGTTGATCTACACAACTTAAGGAACCCCCTAAGTTTTTTGCAAATATTTCCGTCCAAAGCAGTAATTTTTAAACACTGTCAAGAAAACGTAGAGGGTCTTTTTGCCTCACCCAGTAGAACAACCCACAGATCCCTGACAGTGCAAGAAAAAGAAATGTCCTGAAAGAGCTGGCGTAAAGAGCAAGCAAGCTATACTCGGCCACCAAGCCAGATGAACCGGGTCTTGGAGCAGTTCAAAGGTGATAGGAAGACATTCAAATGCTGTGAACAGAAAGTAGCATCAAGAACCTTCTGGACAAGGACATGACTGCAGTAGACCAGAAGTGATTCCTTTGGTTCTGATAAGAATTCTTCAGCAGCTAGATCTGACCCAAAGGGGCTCTTATAACTTAAACCAGAAACATCCCATTTCATAAATCAGCTTACATCTGTTTTGCGGCCCCTGCAGCTTGTCACTTGAAGTAAACGTTTCTGACTTGAGCACAAAATTTGATGGGCACTGTTTCTGAAGTTAGAGGGTCAAAGACCGGGGCTTCAACTCCGCCCTCTGCCGCCTTCGATGCCCCGCCTTTAAGAGTGTTGATTGAATAAGACAGGATCGCTGCTCCACACGAATCTGATGAAGAAACTCAAGAGACGAAACTGTCTGCATCCAATGGAGTCGGTTTAAAGGTCATCAGTATAATCTACAGATGCCATATCACAAGAAATGCCAAACAACATAGATGGAATGCGACTACATCTTACACCCGCTGAGTTGGCATTAGCTGCAGAAGAGCATATTTGAGATAGCTTTGAGACAGCATCTAACTCTCAAGTTCACTTAACCACTTAATCCTCAATGCAACTCATTTAAGTCTCTTCTTAACTTTTATACCAGCTGTTACCAACTAACTTTGACACATTTAATTCAAAATCCTACGCAATTCGTATGCTACGTACAATGTAACAGTTGAAGCTAAACTCATTCTTCAGACGAGATTCTAAAGTCTTAAAAGCACAAACGTTGTGACAAAGTACAAATCTTTGAGGCCTATAATTATAAAAATACAGAGACATCTTTAAAAGTCAAACCTAGTGACAGAAAAGGAAGTCTTGGCGACAAAAGCCAATTTCTGCTGACAGTACTGCAACATTTACTCAACACATCAAATAATATCGAAACTGAATGTAATCCATTCAAAATGAAGACTTCAAATATGAATGGCTTCTTCCAACGTTTAAAGAATGAAGTAGCTTCTCAATCACACGACACGCTACGCTGCGTACAGAAGGAGAGATGCCAAACATCAAACACGAGCAATTATAATCGTTAGCTGCTGCGTCAATTCTTTTATATAAACCCAGTTGCGCAAACTAGGTTAAAAGAGTTGTGAGCACCAATGAAAACGTTTCTCCTCTTGCTGGATATTGAACACGGTAAAATAAATACAGTTTGTTAAGCGAAGTGCAATTTCTATGAGACTCGTGTGCAACACGGTAAAGAAGAAGAATACAAAGCTAGATGTCTTTATTTGTAAAACACTAAAAGCAATAATGGAAAAGGTTCCTCAGTTAACTTCTGAATTACTTAAGCTTTGATTTCGTCGGTCAAATACCGGTCTTGTCCGAGATGATGAGCCGTGGCGACCACAACTCATTTGCTCAAGACATGACTCTTGTCTTGGGCCGAGCAGTGGCTCCGATCAAATCGAGTCGCAATCTGCTACTTCTTCTTCTTGCTGATTGTTGACGTTTGGTTGTTGATGATCGCTGCTTTGCGTCTTTGAAACGCCGCGATCTCCTCCTCCAACATTCGTCTCTTATCGTCAATCTTCTTCTTCTCATCAGCATGCAGCTTCTTCAGATTCTCAAACTTCGTCTGCAGCTATCGACAGCCAAGCAAAAATATGGATACAATAACACTCTATCCCACATGGCAACACCAACATAAGAAACAATATCAGTGAAGGAAACGAAGAATTATCTCAGAAGATGTCAAAGAAAAAGACTTCAAAGCTTTCAGTTGTACAGACAAAATGACTTCAGTGCTTTTTCTCTCACATCACTAAAAAAAGCAGATCAGAATGAAGTTTTGAAATACGAAGAAAAACTGAAGACAAAGAATTAGATGAAATGAAGAAACATTGAGACAAATCCTCTGGAAGACAACAGTAAACATGAATATGTACAAGCTCACACAGACAGACAGAGAGAGACAGACACAGAGAGACAGAGAGAGAGAGAGAGAGAGAGAGAGAGAGAGACAGAGAGAGAGAGTATGACCTACCTCCTTCTCTGCCTCCTTAAGCTCTGACTCTTTCTCCTTCACTCGAATTACAAACATTTGTCTCATTTCGTCCTCCTTTCGCTGAAGTTCGGCCAAATGTTGGCTCCTCTTCTGCTCATAGGTCTCCTGAAGGCTGTGCACATCATTTCAAAACACATCATATAAATTATATATCTATTTATTTTATTTATTTATTTACGCATTTCGTACCGCCCCATCAAGTCCACTACTCAGAGGCGGTCCCGACTGCAGCCCGGAGGAGTGTCGGAGTTTTGACGCCGAAGCGCCACGATCAACTGTAGGTGAAAGACTTGCTCAAGGTCCGTACGCGGTGGCTCGGGTTCGAATCGAACCCGCGACCCTTCAGATGCAAGGCATCGACTATCCTACTGTTCCACACGCCCTTTGTGCTAGCCCGAGATGTTAAGTCTCTGAGTGTCGGCAGGCAAACACACGGCCGACGCGCAAACACACGGCCGACGCGCTCCCAATGTAGTTGATTGGGCTAGTAGCATCACAAAACGACCTCTAAAAGCATTCACACCACTTAAAATTTTCTCAACTGCTGTTCTGAGCCGGAGAATTGTACCCTCTGCCCAACAGAAAAAATTCTAAGGAAAGTCACATCACAATAACCTCCAATGGCTACAAAGTTCCCTAATGAAGATAAATTTACTGAAGAGAAACGTTTAACTCAGCCTCAATTGATGTAACAGCTTCCATTGTCATTGGAAACATAAACAAATCTGGATGTCTTTCGTTATCTCGTTTTATTATCCATGCATGGAGTGGAGGATGTCGAGTGAGCGCTTACCTCATTGCCTCGTTGTCTGTGAAACCCATTTCCTGCAGTTTGCAACGTCTGTAGAGTTCGTAGTGCTTCGAGTGGGTCGTCTCGCGCAGATCCTCCATGTTTGTTCGAAGCAGCATCTCTCGCAGACGCACAAAGTCACAGTGATTCTCATTCTCAACTGCAAAACATAAAAAGCCATCTCTCTCTCTCTCAATTGGGTCATCATTTCGTTATGCATCCATCAATCAATCACTCCCTCATAAACCATGAAATGTTGCATTTGAGAGTGACACAGGGACAAAATGGTCTCCGTCCCCACGCCACACCCGTGAATCTCCCTCCATCCCCTACCCATCCCCATCAGGTATGTCCTCATCCCCAACTCCATCTGATCTATCCACATTCCCAACCCTCATCCCCATCTGCTCTGTCCCCACACCCCATCCCTTTTGCCCCAGTTGAGAAGAGATAATGCTGGCAGTAGAAATGGAAAATCTATTTTTACATCAAATGCGACCAATATTAACAACAAAGGGATCATTGAGACTTTGGTCCAGCCATCCCCGGAAAGACGTCGTATATTCAAGGTCTCGTAAAATCCGTGGTAACCGGAGTAAGCAAGCTTTTCCATTACCGTGTCACTCTCTACTCTGCATACAGAAGCTGCCTAAGTTTAAAAGTATAAGAGCCAGCAAAGCGTGCAGATAAAAACAGTGGTTGGGGGGGTGGGGATGAGGGTAAGTCGG
>JAQFXW010004416.1:0-11075 GCA_034693945.1 Dendrobaena attemsi
TGGACTTGAAGAGGCGGTATAGAAATGCGTATATAAATAAATAAATAAACGTTTAGTTCTAAAGGTTTCGTGCCCCATCATGCTGCCTGAATGATGATTATTATCTGCGATACTTATGTTGTTGCTTGTGCATTTATGTAATTGTAAGTTTCCTGTAGTGTTCCGTTGCAATTGGGTTTTCCCTGAGGACTTGACTATTACATAATTATGTAAGTAACACTGTATAACTATTTAGAATCAGCAGATAAGTACAATTTTGTAGTTTTTTATTGCTGTTGCGATTTTGTTGATTTTGAGGAGTCAGAAAGGCGACTTTCATCTCGAGAAAGTACTTCAAGACCAGCGTCTGCATCAAAGACGCAACCGCCGCTTCTGAAGCGCTTGACTTCAAGAAATTTTGCAGTTTGCTCACTTATCGTGGAAACGTTGTCTAAGGAAGCAATTTCTGCAGAGAAGGTCACCAAAGACTACGAGTATTGCATGCGGGTTCTGTGCGAAAATGAAGAAGTTAGTCAACTTTTGAAGAACTTTTTATAGCAGTGTTTGGTAAAGACCATATCTGTAATGCATTTATGTAATTATATACCTGGCTATTTGTAGATCACGTGTAAAAACCTCGCAACGGCAGTTATGTACATTTGTGCAAGTCCTATTAACTTGAGGACAGTTTTTGTGTGAGGTTCAATGGTTTCATCGATTTCGAAATTGGTCTACTTCTCAACCTTGTTAAGCAAAACTGCATAGATTTGGCAGCATTAAGCGATTGAACGTACCTGGTTCGTCTTTTGTTCCGCATCTAACACAGAGTCTGGTGTAATTTAAAATGAGTATTTCTTTTTAAATTAGACATTTCTAAATTGTGATAGTACGAAATCATATCTAAACCTACTTAGTATGTTGACAACGGCCCGTGTCCTCTTAATATTTTTAGAGTAACCTTGAAGCTTCGTCTGGCTTTTCAGACTTGTGGCCCTGTTCGTCATTCGTGAGGTTGAGTAGAAACACTGATCATAATAAAGTAACTCAAATAAATCTCATGACACACAAAACAGTGAGCTGGACTCTCCTAAAGTAATTAGATGGCAGCACTGCCTCCACTGATACCTGATTTTGAATGTATCGTTTCTTTTCATGTAGGGTTGGCACTGTTCATCAGGCTTCATTCCTCTGGAACCAATGGAAGCCTCCGAATGGGATGCATTCCTAAACGACATTGCTGGATATATGGCGCGACTTCTAGCTGTTCTCAAGCATACGACACTGAATCTCGACATACTCTTCGGCAGCAAGGCAGAGCAACTATGCAAGATACTCGAAGAGGTGAACAAAACGATAATTCACGTGCTATGTAGTATATTGTATATTAGTATATATTATTATATATAGTATATAAATACATAGTATATATATATATAGTATATATATATATAGTATGTATATAGTATATTGTGGTGTATATTGTATCGTAATGTGAATTGTAATACGATGAATGTTCTCATCTCATCTCTGTTTTATTGCTCCCAATTCACGAAAAACAATTTATGCAAAAAACAGTTCATAAAAAAATGGGATGCAAACGTCATATCTAAAAGGAACACTGTTCCGCTTAGTTAGGGCTACCTAATTACGTTACAAGCACTGAGATTGCAACTAATACAAAATTCAACACAGGACAAAACATAACCAGAATAAGACATTCGGCTACATTTAATGTACAGTAACATGCTGGCATATTTGATATTATATATATATATTTTAGATATAACATTTATAGAGCACCTTGTCAAGAAACCTACTCAGATGCGCTCACTCCCTAATCAGCCCTGGCATAAACGGTCTTAATAAACAAGAGGAATGTCATACCAAGGTGCAAGACAAACAATAGAAAGAGCACGGTACTGAGCAGTAGAAAGAACACTGCACTTGACATAGCATGCTTTGATATTGGAGTAAGAGGTTGTAATGCATTGTAAATATTGTCTTGTATCTTCATGTGTATTGTATAAATTTCGAAAGTGTTGCATGGATGAATAAGGCTCATGACGACGAGGCCTTTACCATGCGTTTATTTACATATCATTAACATGCGTTTATTTACATATCATTAACATGCGTTTATTTACATATCAACATGCATTTATTTACATATCATTAACATGCGTTTACTTACAGATCATTAACATGCATTTATTTACATATCATTAACATGCGTTTACTTACAGATCATTAACATGCATTTATTTACATATCATTATGTATATGGTTAATTTGATAACACTGCTGCAGTTATTTTATCAGTAGAATAAATTAAAGTGAATTACTGTTTTCTGATCTGAAACTGTTCAGATATTGGTGCAATCATAAGTCATAGATCATTTTGTATACATGATGTTTGTTTAATTTAAAACCTGCAGAAATGCGGGAGTGATCCTGATTTCAAGGCTCAATACGTCTTCATGCGTAAGCTGGCAATGTCACTCGACGAGAACCACGAACGCTTCGGACTCTCACGGTACTACCTACAAATATCTCAGCGCACTGTCAGAAGACCAATCAGAGTTAAATTTACAAGAGCAGAACAAAATCTTAACTTTTAATCCTATGTTTAATAAAGCTTGGTTCGTTTGTCTTTTCTTTTGTAATGGAATAATATGTTACTAAAGTTACCAAAGTTTGATATGACTCACTTCATGACATACCTTACCGTAATCTTAATCTCTAGATTTCTTGAGTGCTACTCAGAGGCCAGCACAGAGCACCAGCTAATTCTCGAGCACTGTGTCGAATCAGGTTAGGCCTATCCAGAGGTCAAAGGTCAGAATCCCTGGAGGTCAGAGGAGACAGATCAGCTTCGTTTGCACCTATAGCAATTGTCTGTGTGTTGTTGTCTGGTTGTGGGAGGTTGTTTGATGGAGTTTAATGTGCTAACAATTAACATACAGGTTTATGATAATCATTGTAATAGAATGGTACTCCTGAAAATCTACTCTTTGATTCTTTCATATTTTTCATTAGTAGGCCTATACATCTCTGACCTTTAAGAGTTATGCTAGGATTCTGCATTGAATTATTCTACTTGATTACAATCTCACTTGCAATTACTAACTTGTATGGACAGATGCCTTTAGCATTGATGTAAATCTTCTCAATTTTGTGGTGCCAGCTGCGTTGGGAGGCCAGCTGATACACTTGTGCTAGATAAATCACTGAATAATTTATACTGTTTAAATCAATAATTAATAACGGTTTAAATGATATTTTTCATTCACCGTCGCTTAATTTTCTCACAACTCCAGATGTCGTCTGCTGAATGGAAAGACCGTCTGGCTTTGTCCAGATCACCAGAAGCAAGATCGAATCACGATCCTCACAAATGAATCGGCGGAAGTTAATGTATTGTCAAACGATGGAGCGGTCGAATCGGATGCTATGTCGCAGGCGTTAGCTGGAATGAGAACTAAACAGGAAAACAACGGACAGGAATCAAGGAAAGACGAAAGAGTTTCGGGAAATTCTGTTCAAGCAAGACAGACAAAGGCGCAAGTGTTGCCACAAAATGAAACTAAGAATCAGCAAAGTGTGAGGGAGAAAGAGAACCCAGTCAGAGAGAACAGCGGTGCAAAGAAAAGGCAAAATGTGACGGATGCCACTGCAGCTGCCAAGGTCACGTCGCCTGGAGTGGAAACTTCTTCGGAGAAAAGTGGATTGCTGGAAAAACAAGGTAATGACAACAATTGTGAAACCGCTGATCGTATGTGATATGCATACCGGAATAAACTTTGCGCTTTGCATAGGACTGGTCCTTTAGAAAGTTTGAG
The DNA here is from genome assembly GCA_034693945.1 of Dendrobaena attemsi. Classification (NCBI taxonomy): domain Eukaryota; kingdom Metazoa; phylum Annelida; class Clitellata; order Crassiclitellata; family Lumbricidae; genus Dendrobaena; species Dendrobaena attemsi. The sequence continues at coordinate 3,819 of JAQFXW010004416.1, forward strand.
TTTGCGATTATAAATAATGTCGTGTATATTTAATAAAATTCTTGGTAGTGTTGGAGGTAGCAGTTGCTATGGTGGACAGGTGCTGGTGTTGTTAGTAGTGTAGTTGATTGTTAGTATTTGCCTAATACTACTATAGTAGTAGTAGTAGTAGTTTCTTCAGTTTAACGACAGCTTATTACAACAGAGGCTACAATAATAATGATAAAGTTTTAGTTCGACTATTGGAGTGTTGACTGTTCCTTCATTAATTTGAAGTAGTTGATTTCTTCAGAAGTGGTAGATGCATGAGCGTCCGCAGAAATGTTTCTAAGGGGGGCCCAACAAAATACAATGGCCTCCCATTTACAGGTGCATTTGCATTACATTGCATCGCGTTTTTAATAAATCAAATTTACCAGAAAATTTTCCATTTTTCAGAGATGCTCTTTGAATTATAATTTCTACTTTTCTCAGCAAAATTGTTATTTGTGAAATGATACGTATTTCTAGTTAAATGTTTTCAGATGTTATAATGAAAATTTAGAATATGTGCATAATCCAGAGGGATGCAAGTACGCCCCCCCCCCTCCGGACGCCCATTGGTTGATGCAAATGGCCTATAACTGTGGTTGTTATTTAGTTGAATTGATCTTTTTCGCATCTTTTTAATTTTAGTTAGCGCATCAACTTCCGATGGACTGGGAAAAGCAAAGGCGCGTGGTAAACTCGTTGGAGCGGAAATGGCCGCCAGAATTGCCGGAGGGTACTCGCTCAATCATGACAACACGAGCAGGGCTTGCATCGTAATGTAAAGTCACTACACCGTGGAACTATGTTCCTAGGATCTATCATCTACTATCATTAATTTCTCTTGTTTTGCATTTTTTGATATTTTGCTTTATTCATAATTATTGATTTCTCTTTTTTTTGCATTTTTTGATATTTTGCTCTATTCATAATTATTGATTTCTCTTGTTTTTGCATTTTTTGATATTTTGCTTTATTCATAATTATTGATTCGTTTACATGTCGAGATTGTTTTTCAAGAGTTTTTTGTTTGAGGTTGTTTTGCTTATGTGCAAGAATTATAATTTTTAGCTACCGGTTTTGTAATTCGCCCCTCAAGACGGGCAATATACAAGAGGAAGAAAAGAGCATACGTCAAAGGTAGCCACCTACTATGAATACAATGAAGTTGAAGGAGACTAATTTGCTTTCTTAGTATCAGTGTATGTCAGTGTAATAATCATCGTAGCCGAGTTGGGTAGAGGAGAAGTAGAAATCTCAAAACATTATTACTGCTCTGGAGGACAGTGGAGGCGCTGTGAACTGTGGACCTTCAATTACAGCCCAGCATGTTAACCATTAGGCCATCACACACCCATTTGTTATTCTTAGTAATAATTATTAGTAGTTGTAGTTATTGAAGTGTTATGTAGGCCTAATAGAGCAAAAACATGTTTTAATCTACTTAACTTGATGTAAATGACACTTTTTAGAAATGCAGATACTCCTATGCTTAGGCTGTAATTACTATAAATTTAGGAAAATGTAACCGTATATCTGTAAAACGGGAATTTTCGTTTTATGCCCGCAGAGTGCTTTTCGTACCAGGAGAGCAGGTGTTGTTAGATCAAAACGATGACTTTGATAAACAATGTAGTCGGAGTAGTATGGATTAGCTTTGCTGTCATTGTGATGAAATGTACACCATAATCGTAATTTCTGAACACTGATTGTATTGTTGAATTAGCGTAGCTGTGATAGGCAAAGTCGTTTTGACCACAGGGTGAACACTGTTGAATTTTCTCAGGTTGTCTGTGATTTTCTTGCTTTTAACTCGCTTGTTATTGCTTTTGTGATAAGATGAAACTGAATTATATCGTGAATATTATAGTGCCAAAACATTTTTCTTCTTTTTATTAGACTACGCTTCTTTTGTGATAGACTAAGAATTAAGTGTATGTCAGTGTATGGATTTTGAATGGATTGATGGATGATTGACAGCAAGAAAGAGAATAGCTGGAGAAACGGAAAGAATACTGAATGCATGGACGGTGGATGAAATACTCCTTGCTTGTTCTGCCCCATGATAGGCCTACAAGTTAAGAACTTTGGCGCCATGCAAATTGAGGACTTAATTTGGCCCCATAATACAAATTAAGAACCTATAGACCCCACAAAGACCTTGACCCCATACACGTTAAGAACCTAGACCCCATACCAGTTAAGACCTTATTATCTTATGCTAACAGATTATTATTTTATCATCATTATTTTTATTTTGCTCTTATTTTAAGACATTACTAGGCCTATTTACATCTGGTTTGGTTTTGTGGGGTGCAAATTAAGAACTTTGGGCCCATAGAAGTAAAGACCATTGGCCTCATGCTAATTAACAATTTGGCCATGCAAGTTAAGACATTAGTCCCATGTAAGTCAAGGCATTTGGCCCATACAAGTTAAGGCATTTGGACCGTGCTAGTTAAGGCATTTGGCTCATGCAACTTATGCAAGTTAGGAGACTAATTTTGGCCCAAGCAAGTTAAGGTGCACATTTCCTTCACTTTCAATTTCGGAAGCATCGATAGGGTTTTAAACGGCTGGCCCACGATCTTTGTACCGTACAGCATGAGTTGGTATGGTAGATCTAGTATAGTAGCGGTAGTGTAGGTGGTGAAGGTCGCCGCCTTGCAACCGAAGGGTTGCGGGTTCGAATCCCACCCGCGGCGTAAGGACCTTGAACAAGTCCTTCACTAATAATTGCTCATGGCGCTTCGGCGTATAAACTCCGACATACCTCCAGGCTGTAGTCGGAAAAGCTTCTGACTAGTTTAAGACTTGAAGGGGCGGTATAGAAATGTGTGAATGAATAAAAATATAAAATAACGTAGGCCTCTATGCCTATACAGACTGTGGTTTGGCAATAATTCATCAGCGATGAATGACGGGCAAAGGCTAATCGAAATATAGGAGACTTTTAGTTTGGCTGGAAAATGTAAGTGAATGTTGACGGTTGACTGGAGAGAGGCCTATAAGCGGGCTACTGCATTTCAGTTAAAATTGAATTTAACTAATTTACAGGTGGAACGCTTATTCCACTCGACCACTTCGCTCGTCCTCTCGAGGCGTGTGTGCTCGTCTTTAGTAGGCCTGTATGTACACCGTTGCTTGCAGTATAGTCTGTTGCAATCGACCGTATTGAACCGGGCTCTGCAGCCCAGCAGAATGCTTAGCGAGCGAGAGAAAGAGAAGGTCTCGATCACTGTTGCGCTGGCACCGACGCCGCTCAAGAGGTGGAGAGGTCGGTCGGTCGGAGCGATAAGACTCCCATGAATCCTTCTACATATAGGGAGCGCGTTCAGTGGACCGGGCGGCCTGCAGTGCTGCTGGTCCTGTGTGTTGGCAGCAGGCACCGAAAATAGCATCACTTCGGTAAGTGACGCCCCAACGATGGGAGGATGAAGACGTGGAGGAGGGAGGAGAAGAAAGGGAGAACTTGGAGAAGGAGTAGGATGGAGAGGGAAAGAGTGAAGTGGAGAAGGAAGGAGAGGGTAGAGGAGGAGATAAGTGGAAAGTTGGAAACTCGACTGGGTTTTTGGGATTGGAGAAAGGATTGGAACATGGGAAAGGGGGACAAACGTATGGAAAAGAAATAAAAGAGCGCAGGATGTGGAGGAATGGGGGAAGAAGAACTGTAGCCTAAGTTAATGACGAAGAAAAGAAGATAAGCAATTGGAGGAGGAGGAGGATGGAGGTATGAAAGAAGAGTTACAGCACTGCTTTTGTAACGTTTATTGTGTTGTAACCCAGAACACGGAAGGTGTTCTCGTTAACTATTGTTGATTTTGAAACATTTTGATGAAACTCAGTCGTTTGGCCTATATGTAGGTCTAAACATGAACTACCTTTCAGTCTCTCAAAATTGATTTAGAAAGTCCTGCTTTTGACAAAGATATTAGCAAAATACGTAGGGTTTCCTTTTTGGCCCACCCTGCATATCGAAATAGACCTATAGGCCACTTGCTAAAGGAGTTGAAGTGGGTAAACAACAAATATCATACACAACATTAGAAGCAATACGTTGTGTTTCGGAACTAAGCTCATATCTATCATTTAAGCCAGGTTTTGTAAACAATTTGTGTGCCACTAGCACTGTTAAACTTAGTTCTCCTAAGCTTATTTTCATGATGTGCAGCGTGCATGCAATTATTTTATGCCTATAGCCTACTCAAAACTCAAAACTGGTTTCATAATACAGCCGAGAAACACCGGCGACTTTTAGCAGCTGCACACTGCACAGGCCTACAGTAGGCCTAATCATCCTACTACATATTTATAATAATGTTAAAAATCAAACGTTTGTTAGGTGCAGGGATCACGTCCTAATAAAAAAAATGGGCAGGGACACCGTTACCGGACACCCATTAGGCCAACTAGATGGTCTGAAAAGCGTCTTGGGATCTTCAGTTGAAGCTCTATTTGGACAGGGGTAGGCCTACTCTATTTTGCTAGTAGCAGGCCTTAAATCTTAATAAAATGAATGAATGCTGTACGAGGTAGGCTTAAAATTATTTTCATAGTAAGACGCGGTACGAAGTGTTCGTATCGGCTGTCGTTAAAAAGAACTTCGACGTTCAAACTGATCCACGGTGAGATAAAAATAATAATTTAGATGTTAGGCCTCATATCTCTCTTCAAACGCATGAAAGGATCATAGATTTTTGTGGGTATTGGCCTAGGCCTAAGCTCTACTCATAGGTACAAATTGGAAGGGGCTTCTATCCCTATACCCAGCGGGCGCAAGTGCGCCCAGTGGAAAACAGAGGGGGAACATTTCATAATGTATCATTTTCAGAAATAGGGGGGAAACCGGTCAGAAGGGATGGAAGAATATTTTTGAGGGGGGAAACGGAAAGTCATGAGTTTTTTAGCCCGGCTGCTTGGGGGGATAGAAGCCCCTGAGGCCAGTAAAAACAGGGGAGGGGACCCAAACTTTGCAACTGTACTCTACCTAGGCCCCCTACATGTAGGCCTACGCACTCTTTGTTGTCCAGTGAATTCATCTGCTGTACTCTGATGATTCAATAAAGTGTAATGCAACAGACGTTACAAAAAGTGCTGCAGCTTTTGAATGTTGCGTTGAAATATTTCGATTAAATTTTAGGTCGCTATACGTAGGTTAAATATGAATTAGGCTAGCCCACCTTTAGGCCTGTAGAATTTCATCATATAGGCCTAAAAAATTTACTTCTATCGGAATAATATTAGGCCTACCAAGAAACTGTTTAAACGTTATAAAACACCAAAAGTAAGTGTGTTTACATTCGGTGGAAAAATCAAATGTTTACATTTAGTGGAAGCATAATTAAAACCCTGTTAAACGTTTTTGAACAATCAAAATACAGTGGGTGACGCCACTAAAAGTTGAATAACTTTTGTTCTGTTTGAAATATTTTGGTGAAATTTGGCAGTAAATATAAATTGCCTTTCAATCTGTAAAATTTTATATTTATAAAAGTTCCTACTTTTGACCGAAATATTCACAAAAAGCGGACTTACGTTACTTTTTTTTATGAAACACCCTGTGTATATGCATAGGTCTATACGACACCACTAGGACTATAATAATTTATAGCCTAGCTATAGGCCTACGTATCATATTGTGCTGGTATACGCCTAACACGTACTTATTTGCCTAATTCAAAATTTCCGGAAAAAGCGATGAACAAGTTAACAACAAATTATAATTATATCAGTACTACTAATCTCTGGCCTAATTATTATAGGATAACATCCACGGTGACAATGTACACGTCGCAGCTAAGCTGAAATCAATTCACAGCAGGACAGAGGTCGAGCGAATGGATAGTGAACTGTGTCTATAGAAGGGGAACGTGGAGATCGAAGAGGAAGGAGAGTTAGGTAAGAGGAGAGGAAAAGGGGTAACTGCATGGAGAAAATGGACTTTTCTCGCTCCTATCCTTAATCCTCTTGTCCTGTGCGCATGGTAATCCTTCTGCGAAGAATTCTTTAGACGTGTCATGTAGAGATGATCCTGAACTATATCGACCCGTACGTGGTCGATGCATGGAGCCACGCTTCTGATTATGGGATATTCTACCTGCAGCACCAGACGCTGCTACTGGCCTCACGTGACCTTACCTGCAGCTGATGCTCGCCTCAAGTGACCTTACCTGCAGCAGCTAGCTCTTTCTCCTAATCATCGCCATCATTATCATTAGCATCAGCAGCTGCATAGGTCACGCTTCGGCTTCTGCAGCAGCAGGCACGGCTGCTGTCGATGGGGCGTGGCCTACAGGTGAGAAAGGAGGCACTGCATCAGCTGCAGGTAGATGAGCATCCTGGAACCGCTGCTGCTGCTGCTTGAGCTGCTGCTGCTGATGCTGCAGTTGCCACAGAGACGGCGTCGTTATCGACTGCTTTGATGGGAAAAGAGCGTGACGGAGTGGTGCAAGCGACCGACCGACGTCAGTGGCCGATCAAGTCAGAAGCAATCATCCATCCGATGCCATTCCATTCGTCCGTTCGTCCTTCCTTCCATCGACTGCAGCCTCGATCCCATCGTGCATGCAGACTAGTCGAGTCCAGGTATGATGGAAGGAACCCCACTGGAACAAGATGGCGCTGCTGTCCGGAACGGAAGTCAGATCCAACGAGAAGGAACCGACGTCAATGCAGGTGGCTTCAGGTAAAAGAAGGTGGTAGGCAGAGATTTAAACAGAGCATGCTTCAAAAAGAATATTATCACTGCACACAGCGAGTGCGTGATACCGTATATGCCTACATTGGGTGTCTGGAACTGTGCTCCTATACTATAAACATGAAATGGGTTCCAGAGGTAAAACCTTGAATAACTTTTGTTTCGTGCGTAATATTTTGCTGAAATTTGGGAGTTATATGTAAATATGAATTGCCTTTCATCACGTAACATTTTATTTAAAAATTCGTAGGCCTACTTTTGACCAAAATATTATCAAAAAGCGGAGGGGGTTACTTCCTTATGAAACACCCTGTATGTTCTACACCGTGCAACGTGTAGAATATATAGGGGCAAGAAAATCCTGGAAAATTGACAACAGTACCCAGGGGCTTCTATCCCTATACCAAGCGGGCGCAAGTGCGCCCAATGGAAAACAGAGGGGAACATTTCGTAAATGTATAAATTTCAGAAACAGAGGGGGAAATCTGGTAAAATGGAATGGAAGAGTATTTTTGAGGGGGGAAAATGGAAAGTCATGAGTTTTTGAGCCCGGC
>JAQFXW010004417.1:0-11074 GCA_034693945.1 Dendrobaena attemsi
GCTCACAGCTCACTGCTCACTGCTCACAGCTCACTGCTCACTGCTCACAGCTCACTGCTCACTGCTCACAGCTCACTGCTCACTGCTCACAGCTCACTAGGTCACAGAGGTCGTCCACCTTAACCCCCAGCGAGATAGCAATGTGAGCAACGTCTAATGCTCACATGTCTGCGCGCAAGGTCACCGAGGTCGTGAGAGACCACGTGGTGCGTTTACTCCCTAGCGCCCTTCCCTACCCCCTGGAGCATTACTATTGGCGGCCGGCTGGACTATCTCAATCTTCACTGTAATTAATCACCACGGCCACGAGCTACATAGGCTCAATATTCCAAGGGGCCTCAATATATATATATAATAATAATACTGTTAAAACCGAAAGGCCAGATCCCAAAGGCAGGGAGGTCAACCCCTCAAATCTTGAGCACTGCCATGAGTGCCAACCCAAATTGGGGAGGGAACCCCCCAAATTTCTCTACAGACCCTACAGCCGATGAGATTCTCCTAACAAAACCAAATTTCGTTCACCGACAACTAAATTAGGCCTATTATGATTACCGATCGATCCACTCCACAGCAACTAGGCCTACTAACCTTTCTTTTGGGTATGAAATCGTTATTTTATCGCGAGATTTGTTTAGATTGTTTACTCGTACGACCAGCAGGGCCCAGTTTTTGTCCAAGTCTTTCTTTCGAACTACAAACAACAACAAAGAACAGACACACGAACTGTTATGAAACATCATCAGCGGATCAAGATGATAAGCCCTAATAATTATATCACAGTGTAGTCCTAACAATAATTATGTAAAATTAATTATGATGATTATTACGATCGTGAGCATGTAGAAGGTCATGAACGAGTTTATGCATGTGTTTGGTTCTTTCCGCTTAGGCTATAAGCAGGTTTCAGCGTCTGATTTTTATCACCTTTGATTCTTGCCGCTGCCCAACCATCTCCCTCTATAGGCCTATCAGTCTGCTGTACCTAAACCTCCTTAGATCATCATCCAGTCAACTGGCTGTACTATAGTCCCCCTCTTCGCCGGGATGGAATCACGAACGTTTGAAGAATAAATTCTACCAAAAATTGTTTTCCAAGGGAGGATGACAATCCGGGGGAACTTCCCCGTATACGATTACCTCACCTTAGACCTTAGTCCTTCCCGTGCAGAACTGCACATCGATCGGACAATGCAGCACCTCCATTCTAGTCTAGATTAATCACATTGTCCAGTCAAATAACATCATCTTGGTCTTTTTCTCCCTTCGATCAATTTTTTCCATAGCCTTTTTCCGTAGCTTTTTCAACAGTTGTTCCTAAGAGCTCTATAGGCCCTATAGGCCTAGCCTATAGGAATAGTAACTCTCTTATGTCCTCCAATAGGCCTATTATGTGATCAAATTCACATAATTATTTCTCTGTCTATTTTAGATTCTATAGATATCTTATTTCATCAGCCGTTAATTCTGTAGTATCCAGTGATTCCGTTAACGCCTGAATTTCCGGATCGAGTCTTGGACGTACCCGGTCGCAAAATTTGAAGTCCAAGTCAAATGGAGAGGAGTCATGGACTCCACGCCTTTCAATTTTTGGCCATAGGCATATGATAGCGAGCTACCTGTAAAGACTCCGAATTTCCTGGATAGTCAAAGCAAGAGTGCGAGTGACCAAAGGTGATGTTTTGTGTGAAGAGGGGACCTGATTTTGGTTAAGAAGCTCAAAGAGGACATTATAGTGCGCCAGCGCGATATTTTGTGGACCTTTTTTTAATTAATGGAATAGGCCTAGGCCTATCATGTGACACACGGCATTTGGACGCCGCGGTAATTTATTTTGGAGTGCATGGACGCATCGTTAATTTACTTTTGAGTCCATTCACAACTGATGGGCGTCCATAGACGCCGCATCTTTATCTTTTGGGGTCCAGCTTCACAATTTTGGAGTCCCGGACGCCAGGACGCACACTAACGGAATCGCTGGTAGTATCTCTTCACTTGACCTGTGCTCTGTCCGGCTGATTATCTTCCTCCGGTGCGGCGGTGCCTAGCCTACATATCCAATGATCCACATCTCCAAAGCCTCGATCGAGCCCGTCCTGTAATAGGCCTACATGACTGTGCTCTTGCCTTATGGTCCATGTTCTCCGATTTCTGTGTAACTTACAGTACCACGCTATACATTATCATAGACTGTGATCAGAATATCATTTGAATAAATAACAGGCCTAGTTATTATTAGGCCTAGGCTTAAGTTTCCTCTTTTCGTCATGAATTGCATTCACATTATTTAGGCCTAACTGTAAGCCTATCGACCATAAAATTTCTGTTTTTATTTACAACAGTAGGCCAATGACTCTTTATTCTGACGTGCATTACCGCGACTAATCAAGTTTAGTTAAGTTTGTAGTTAAGTATATAAACTATTTTGTGAATGTAATGTACTTAATCGAACTGTTATACCTCGTGCATTTTGTTTTGTCTTGTTCTCAGCTGTTTTACTTAATCCCTTGTGTCAATTATTTTTGTACCCATCGCACTGTTTTTGGTTAATTTATTTCTTAGGGTGTCCCTAGTAGCGGGATTTCGATTCCTTTTGGGCCCTCCCGTTGTAACCTGTGGTAGAGTTTTCATTTTTTGTTTTTATTATTGCTCTGGGTTACGATAAATGATGCTTGACTTGACTTGACATGTTGAGCTGCAGCCATAACTAAACCATCGATCAAAAGCAATGGAATTTCATCAGCCTGCAAGCACTCTCGTGAATCTGTTAGCCTAAGGGCAGATATGTCTTGTATAGATAAAACTTACGCTTAGTCATCTATCTGTTCTTCGCATAGGGCATGGACGCCTGCGGCCTGTCTATACCCGGGGCCGGGGTTCATGTACAAATTGTACATCTATATGGTCTAAGATAATTGACAGCGTGCGGTATAGGCCCAAGCTTAGTTAATCGCAGTCGATCCCATGCATGTGCACTAATTTTCCCTTCTTTCGCACGTTAATCCTATAAAACCGATTTTTATACAGCCTCACTTGTTGAGTTAACTGGCGTACATATCAGTTAGATAGCCTACTCTACTGGAGAACATCGACATTCTTATCAGTTCACAGGCATTACAGCTCATCCCTGCGCGGATTCGTTTGGTCTCTGCACTACAGCCTTTACAATAATGTCTGACCTCTCTTATCGATAATCTGCATGATACGCCGTCTTTGAGAGGCTTTGCGCATATTCTGCAGAGGCCAGCAGACGAACCCCCACCCCTCACCGGCTGCAGCTCCTGCTCCGCGGTCGGAGGAGGAGGGAGAAGGCCACTGGCAGCGGCGGCGTCAGTGTCCCTCGACGCCGAATCATTATGCGCGTTAACTCTGCGAGTTACAATGACCCAGCTGCAGTGCAAGCCTATCCAGCCCTATCAGCCCTACCCCCCCCCCCCACCCAAGCTATAATATCCCTTTCAAATGACCGCAGTATATCTAAATAGTTAATCTCCACTTCTTCGTTCTTGTTATTCTTTTTTACGCTCATTGCTTATCCTCTGGTTTCAGTTCTCCTTTCTCCCATAGCCCTACAGTCCCTACTATTTCTAGACCCCCCATGCGCTCCCTCCTCACATTCCAAATCCTTTATTTTCTCTGTCTCTTCTCCTATTTTCTCGTCCCCTTTCTCGTCCTCTTCTTTATTCCGTCCCTCTCCTCTTCGTCGTCCTCTTCCCTATCTCCTCCTCCTCCTCTTATTCTTCCTCCTCGTCTTCGTCCTCTTCCTCTTCATTGTGCTGTTTTGGTCACCAGAGGCTGTCGGTGCAGAGCCAAGCGAACATTCGATGGTCAGGCGAGAGAGCTTTGTTGGAAATGCAGATTGCGAGTGGTTCAATGCGACAAATTGGATTTCGCATCAGATGATGGTCGGCCAGAGTGCATTGTGGGGACGCGGCCTCTGCTCACAGCCTCAGATGCGTCGCATATATTCGCGTCTCCGAGATCAATTAAGCACTCCATTAATGGCACGGCCTTCCGGATCCATTTCCTCTTCGGCACGTCGTGTCGGGCGAGGGTCTGGGGAGGGAGCCGCACGCGTCTTACATTTCATGTGCACTGGACAAATAAGCAAGCCATGCAGCCGTCTACAGCCACCTCTGCAGGCCAGACTGATTATTTTAACAAGATTAGCATCTGCATGTAGACTTATCTGCATGTAGACAAAGAGCAATATGTTACAGGCGATTAGAATTTGGCAAAGACCTTGCAATCCTACAGAGCTCTCGAGCAATCGTCGAAAGCACATCTCACCATATTGGAAAAATGATGAAACAAAACATAATATTAAGATCTGTTAAATTTATCATACGATACCTAGCAGTAGGGCCCTAGGCCTAACAATTGCCACATAAATATTACGTGAACTTAAGTGGGCTAAAGTTGAGCCAATGCCATTAACTTGTGGCATTAAAGATGGCACTGGAAGAAAATGTAAAAGAGGGAAACCTTTTGGAGCTGCGGTCGAGTACCAAACAAAATGAGTTGAGTTTTGGAGGAGTCTAAAGAGGATATACAAAGATGAAGATCATGAGATAAAACCTCACTTTGACCAGCTAGAAGCAGGGCTTTTTTTTTAGCATGCAGCTGTACACAAAGTAATGTCCAGTTGTAAACTAAATTTGTGCAGTTGCAAGAGCTGTTTTGTGCAGTTAGAAAACACTAAAAGAAAGGAAAATTGAACTCCATATAGCATCAAATTATCAATATCTCGTTGGCTTCTGGGTCAATATATCACATGAGAGGATGTGCAGCACTAGTAGAAAACGTTTGCGGCCGTTTTAACCCCAGTTATAGTCGATGGATCAAAATGAACATTGACAAGTTGGAAGTAAATAAGAGCCCAGAATGTACTTCATTTGGTATCAAAATATCAAATATACTCCGCCCCAGACCCCGTTGGAGGAGCTTACGGCGCTCCACCAGACCCCCTATAGTAGCTATAGGGCTAGGATTGTGAGAATTCCTGTAAAGAAACGCTGGTTAGAAGGAGCTGATCTTGGGGAGGACCACGAACGTACGCATGGACAGTGGACATCGTCAGCAACAAAGATGAGAAGTGATGAGGGAAGAACGAAGGAATGCCAGCAGTAGGTCTCTATAAAGGAATATACGATAGGGCCATGAACAGAACCCCGAGGGACTCCCATAACGACAGAGATCCAGCGTGCCCTAGAATTTTCTGAAATGATCATTTGAGTGCGATCGGACAGATAAGACTGGAACCAAAGAAGGGGGAATCATTTGAGACCACGTATAGGAGGTAGCGAGGCATTTAACAATGATAAATGGAGGAATGGGGTCCAATTCACATGATCTTAAGTTAACATTTGAGAAAGTTGACCTAAGATCTGCGTCCAAGACTTGTCGGAAGCCATCGAAAACAGACGTTGCAGAGGAGAACGTATAGGAGGTGGAGCGTCAGATGTGGAGTTTCGAAGCATGCATGCATGTATTGTGTGAGATAATATTATATGCATTAGGCCCTATATGGATAGTATATGCATAGTTCCAATTTGAGAATTAAGCTTACTGTATTTTTCACAACGTCTTCTACACAGGGCTCATAGACTGTCTGACTGTCTTTGGGGTTGAACTCGCCCCTTGCTTAGTCGCACATTATTAACAAAGCAGCCCTCCAAAGTATGTTGCTAAAATGTGACCATGGCATCCAAAGGTTACCGGTCTAGAAGTTGTAGGAGTAGGCCCTATGTATATATAGGCTTAAAGGTGAATCTAAAGCCTAAACCTATCTCCGGCGAAACGTTGACTTTCAAGTATAGTCTCTTCAAAGTTTAAACTCTGCTCAAAGCTACATTTTTCTATAGATAAACTATTCAGGTCCCTGGAACACTGTTCTATGCTTCTGACAAGAAGCTAATCGTATCGTAATCTCGGAACTTCTATAGCGCTCATGGAGACCAAGCGCAAAGCACCAGTCAATTCTCGAGCGCTGCGTCAAATCATAAGGGGTCTCCAGAGGCAAGTTTGTGGTGGTCAGAGGTCGGATTTCCAGGAGGTCAGAGGACGGTAGAGCAGCTGTTAAGGTGGCATGAAAGTTCAGAACCTAATTTGCGTTAATTCTACAGAAATTAATTTACAGTCGAGATGAGCGTTTAGGCCAATACCCTGTAAAATTGTACTAACATTGACAAAATTTATGGTTCACATACATGTAACTCCCACCCATAGGCAACGTAGCCTACGTGATATAAAATTATACAGCGCAATTAACCTTGCATGCACGAATATCGATCAAGTCATTGGTCATGAATAAAAAAATGGTTGACGACGAATGCTCGATCTGACGAAAATGACTCATTTCCTATAGGCCTACAGTAGGCCTACAGAGAGCGTACTATGACATTGTATCTGTCCCGCTGTGCCAGCTTCTGTGCATCTATCAGAAAACTAGGAGCAACTTTTGTATAAGGAGAAACGACAACCGAATATTATGACCGGTTAGGCAATTTTTACTAACGAATTTTTACTAACAAATATATATAGGCCTATATAACTCATGAGCAGTAATTGTACATCTCTTTAGGCCTATAGTCAGTTTAAATAGCGACAGACAATGATGCGAATCATCTAGACCTACATAATTAGGCATGATCTTTTTGTTCCCTACACCCTGACGACGATGTCTCATTCTCGCTCCTTTGATACTATTGGTCCCTCCTCTCTGTGGTATGCACTATCTCCATGTGTACGCTCTGAAATTCTTTCTGGCAGTCTATCCTCCTCCCTATCTCATCTTAAGACCATTCTCTTTTCACGTGGCCTTGCGTATTGGAAGCGCTTCTGAACGGTTGACCCTACGAGAGGCGCTATATAAATGTTTATATACGATACGATATGTACCCCCGCAGTGGCGTAGGCAGACTTACATTCAAGAGGAGGCAACTTCGAGCCGGAGCCTAAAGGTAAAAGGTAAAGGTAAATCGATTTTTCTATAGCGACTGTATATGGCCTCGACCCCATGGGTGAGATCCTTCACTACCGCTCGCCCGTTTGATTGGACGTCACGCCATTTAGGTCCCGGAGATTTTGACATCTCTGAATGTCCGCCGGTGGTACCGTCTTAGCAGTGTATAAGCAGTGGTACCGTTGTAGCGGTGTATAATCAATCAATCAAAGTAATTTGCATAGCGTCCCTTCAAGAAGCAGCGTTGTACCGTCGTAGCAGTGTATAAGCGGTGGTATTGCCGCATATACAAAGGTTAGAAAAGACAATCTTCTCAAAGGCTACAGGGCGGCAGGGCATATGCCATGTAAGATCGTGACAACCGAACTGCTTCTGCAAATAATACTTCCCGGTAACAGTTTACATAAAGTAAGATTAAATTAACTCCATAATGAATGGCTCATCTATAGGCCTAGGCACATGGACCTACCATAGCATGGGTAGGTTACAGATTACAGAAGCTGCTCAACGTATCACAATTGATTAGTCTCAATGGTCTGCCATTATAGGTCTATAGTTTATCTTTCATAGTCGAGAAAAATCTAAGTTTTTTCTTGGGGGAGGGGAAGAAAATGCAAATAGGCCCAACATCAACTTAAACTTCTAGAACTTTAGCTTCTTAAGCCTATAATTACACGCCCACAAATCAATAACTCTGAATTTGAATCGGATAAGTCTCAATAATACATTTAGCTAAAAATAATTGAAAATATGATATATAGGCTTATGGTGCTCTTAGGCGTCTAATAGATGGGCATCTGAATTCTGTACTATTTGATTCAACAAAGAGAAAAACCATTCGTGTAGTAAAATACAAGATTTCCTGCATGATATAGAGCCTAAAGTAAAGTGAAGTTAAATGATAGGCGTTTTACTACAGTCTAAATAACCGTAACTTTTTAAAGCAGATCTGTAACAATGCATGGTAATGTAAAACTAATTAACTAAATAGAAGCGCAGAACTTGCTCGATAAGTAATTTTACAATCGCACGTTAGATTTATGTTACTGTAAGGCCGGCATTATAGGCTATGCCTAAGCTCTTGCATGATTACTGAGCTCTCTAAAGTGCCTGAATTTTTGGTCAGTGTAGCCTATGTTGCATTACAAATAGGCCTACATTGGATTTGACCTCGAGACCATATTCTACGACTTCAAATAGCACATCGCATGAAGCTCATTATGTTACACTGCACCACATCTCGCATACTATCACTCCTTTTGTTACACCACATCTCGCACAACACAGTTGCTTTACATTACATCAGCTCACAATGGTCTTCTGTTGCAGGACTAAATTGAGACCACTCAAAAATTACTAATCTTTATGCAGAAGATCTAGGCTATCATAGGGAGCCTACATATTATGGTCAATTAGGCCTATTGGTCAAAACACAGCCTAAACATGTCTGCGAGTCTTGAAGAACCAAGAAATTGAAGAATTAATTGCAAGTCGAATTTGTAAGGACGAAGAAAAGAACGGCTTGAGTCTCAGGTTCGGTAGGCCTATACGTCCGGAGACCAGACAAGACAATGACCCTAAGTGCAATTATATTTGTGTTGGATTCGATAGCAACCTCGATTTGCGAAGCGTCATGCCAATGTTTTCAATCGATTTGCTATCATCTCTACGAACAGAGAATCGAAAAGATTACAGTTTTCCTTTCAAGGGCTACGTTTGAAATAGAAAATGGCGTCTGCTCATTAGTTATGTGCGCTTTGCATGGAATGGCAGCATTCTTCGGCTTAATCATAAACACTGATCAGCAGTCCTAGAAATGCAGATTTGCGACTAAATGCAGTAATATAGTGAACGAATTTATTATACTGTTAGTGCAAGTGGAAATTGATTTGAAACGGTCGTCAATAAGCACATTTCTGAGGCAACGATTTTAAGTTAACCAGACGATTCATGCGATATGTGACATTTTGGCTATAGCCAGTTCTAGTTGTTTCATGCGCAGTAACCTAGCAAAATCAATCTTATTTATCTGCCAAATACCTTACGCTCTAACTGAAGAATCGAATCAGAAGTAATATTAAGCAGACGAAGTGTACTTACATCCCATGACATTGTACGGAAGTGAAGCAGTGGCCATGATGCAATAGGAAGACCCCATCGATAGCCTTTGTATACGCTGGCTATGACCAGTCACTGAATTGAACGCTGTGTATATAGTAGGTATACAGCCTTCTTGTCTAGATCGAGGCTGTATGTACGTATAGTCCCTGCTGCACTCAGTTGCAGTGATAATGACCAATAGTCAAAAACTGCAAATATCTTCCTGGTTCAGTTGTAATAGTAAGTCCCTGTCGTCGACAGTTTTAGGAAAGCAAGAATCTGAATAACCATTGTAGCCTACAGTTGTGAAATAAGCTTAGATTAGATATTGGTTCAAACATCGGCTGACGATGGCTAAACGGAGTGGCATAAGGCCTATATACGCAAGCGTTCCACCAGTAGTCCAATACGTACGCAACTCTGATAGGTCGAAAATGATGTCATATTTCAGAGATCCACAGAAGCCTGTATGCATATTATGGAGCCTAATAACATATTAATCTCTACGCGAGCAGATGTTATTAGGGCCTACATAATTAAAAGTTCCATTAAGATTTTCTAAATTCTAAAATAAACGATTTACTTTTAATAGCTACAGACAGAGTTTCTTCACTGAATCAGATGATTCAGTAAATAATCGTTTTACTTCTAATTGATTGCTGCTGAATCAGTTAGAAGCAAATGAATCAGGCTGAGCACTGGAATTGCTGAATAGGCCTGGTTTTCAAATAGCAAGAACCCTGAAGCACTGCATATCAATAGATAGAGATGCAAGTAGGCCTAAAATGATGCAATTGCAATAGTACTGTTGCAGAACAATAATTATGATGTACACATAAGCAAATGCGTCGGCATGCCTGTCAAAATACCTTGTTTCTAAGCAGATGCAGAGTTGAACTGACAAAGGGCCGAGGGCACATGACATTATGCATACAGTCCGTGCAATGTCTGACCAAAGGTTCTGTGCACGACAGACCTCGATGGCGTATATACTTCTGCAGAAAACATTAAGTTGCCAACGCATTCATTGCATAGGCTATTGCCTATAGGCTTAGTCGGTATACAAGGAACAAGTTGGAACGGTTAGAACAATCGGGACCTATCATCTATGCCCGCCATATAGTACAGGGAAAACAGCCTGAAACAGGTCATCCGACTGCAGACTTTCGATTATATCGGCTTCAGTTAAGACTATATAAATATATATATACGTTAATCTTTAAGGCTGCACACTATGACTACACCCCAAACTTCCTCTTAAATTAGAGAAAGTCATACTGAGACAAAGATAGAGGCAGAGAAGCAGAGAAACAAAAGAGAAACGGAGATAATCAGTCAGACTGCGAAAGCCGCAGGCCTATAGTATGCACACCACCGGTCGAAAGCAGAATCATTGATAAGACTGCGTTCAGATTTTAGCGTGAAAGCCTTCTGCGTCCATATGCACGATCTATATTTAGATATTATTTACCATAAATCTAATTGGGTGTGCTTTGCGAGGAATATGAACTGATATTTCATGAGAGTAACCAGAGCCTGAGGGCAGCATCGGCTGCCAAGCAACAGCTCAGCAACTGCAGCAGCTTATCTCCCATCGCGTAGTAGGCTAAGCTACGCAATATTCACATTCAGTGCTCCATCAATTCACGAGGTTTGCGCGATATAGGCCTACTATTATATAGGATATAATATAGTAGGGTATAGATCTGAAACGAATCTTTGTTGGCCTAACCTACAAAATAGTTCCGTCTATTTGGATTTCGTGATATGCAATCATCTTTGTAAATAATGCATACTATAAGATCTAAGGTCTGTAATGTACAATACTAGGCCTATTAAGTACTAAGTAGGCCTACTTATATCGAATAATATTATCTCCTATCTACAAGACACTCTTGACAGTTGGACCTATAAGCTACTTACCTACCTACTCGACTCTATAATAATTATAGTAATTATAGTTATAATAAGCTACATCGATGTGGCATAGAAGACCAGAAGGCCCTACTC
>JAQFXW010004418.1:0-11074 GCA_034693945.1 Dendrobaena attemsi
TTCGAATCCCGGTGCTGGCTTATTTCAGAGATGTAAAAATCTCGGGCTAGCACATGACGGTAAAAGCCATCGGCTATGCACTGTCGTTAAACTGTCTCAAGAACAAAACAGTACAATACGCATGCAGTTAATTAGCCAACAAAAAGGTCAAATGTAAATCAACAACAATCCTAATCCTAAACTCTAAAAGGAAACAAGACTAATGAAACAAGACTAATGTTAGGCAAATCTTTGAACTTATATCACAGTATATATAATTACTGTGCTTATATAGAGATCTAGTGATAAAAGACTTCTTATGCATCAATGTGTTAAAACACGGCAATTCAAATGAATGCCACCTATCTCTTAGGTTAAACTTATGCAAGTGCTTAGCAGGCAGAAGCTGATGTAGACAATGATAAGGAGACTGACTGCTCTTTAAAGACTTCAGTTCAATTTTATCACTGATCATTTCCAAGGTTAAGTTATCACTTAGAAGGTTACTACTCCAGGCCCTGCCCAACAATTCTGCAGAAAGGAGTCAAACCCAGGAGGGAATAGCATACGTGAGCCGGGAGACGATCAAAGCTTGGGAAATAATCAAACAATTGTAGCAAGGCATTCCTTGGGAGCAAAGAACTTTCAACGGGTATAGACTGCAAACTTTTAAAACAAATGATGCATGATCATCAAATTTTAAATCATCCCGGAAGTAATTTAACAAGTCTAACTCGTTCAACATTGTTAATAGAATCAGGAAGATGAAGTGAGATTGAACTGCATGGGCTGATGAAAAAAAGTTCTTTGGTTTTAGTAAGGTTGAGAGACATTCTGTTTCGGGAGGTCCAGTCCATAATGTTCTGAAATTCTGTTTCCAGGCAGACAGAAGAGTGCTGCGGAACAAGAAGGTTAGTATCATCAGCAAATTTGAAAAAAATATTTATTGTACAGACGGATTTTAAGTCACTCTCCATAAGAATGTACAAGCTATAGGTCCAATGCCAAACCCCTGAATAACACGACGGTCTATGAAAGCAACACATGAGACAATATTAATAAGCTTCAGGACTTGTGAACGACCAGTCAGGAAGTCAATAATCCAATTTGTTATTTCAGGAATCATGTTGAGATTTTTGACTTTAGGGATAGAATTGAATGGTCAACAACATCAAATGCTTTAGAAAAATCTACTAGCAAGCATCTAACATATAAGAGTTACTTTCCAACATTAGGGTGACATGGTGAAGAAAGAAGGTGAGAGCCATATTTCTCTATGGAAGGCAATGGCGAAACCAGGCCTATATTATCTGTAACTCTATAAAAATCAATCCCAAGCGAGTTATCTTCTCGTGTCATCGATCCCGTGCAGAATTCTTGTAATAATATTATAGCAAACAATATTATTTAATGGGGCGTGGTGGCGCTGGCAATGAGTCTCCGCCTTGCTGCCGAAGGGTCACGGGTTCGATTCACACCCAATTGGAGGCTCTGATAATAAGTAATCACGGGTCGTATACGATGTTATGGCGGATGTCGTTAGGAACTATACATGTATGTCACGAATAACAATAATAATAATTGACACTTTTTTACGTCTCAAACCAACCCACGCTGGCAAATACCGCGCCTATAGGTCTATTCACGAGGAAACAGTTGAACACATTTAGAGTAGTGTATTTTGTCTGTAATTATAACACATTAAAGGAAAGAATGCGTCGCCTGTGTAGGTTATACTGGAGAACTTGTTGAGAACTTGCATTGAGACTCTGTCGTTCTGTTACGGGTGGAGCCTACGTGTTTTTTCGTGTCTATTTGGAGTTTAAATCTGTCATTGTAACCCCACCCTTGCGTGTCGTGGATCATGCTGCCATTCAGAGGTATAATACTTCGATATTTTTGAGCATAATATATTAAGGTAATTTTGGCGATTTAGGGTTGTGCTCTTCCATTTATCTAGAAAAAGATCCTTGGCCATTTTGGTTAGTTTTGTAGCGTCACTTCATTCTACTGAATTTAGATTACACTTCCTGTTCAAATTGAGGAGCACATTTCCAAAACTCACTCAGTCCATGTTTGGTTATTTTTAGGTTATCACTGCCAAGTCCAGTCCTAAACATGCCAATGCATCATATACATTGTCAAACAATGCTAGAACTCACTCCAAACATGAAATTTAGTCTAATTTCTTTGTAAAATTCCAAAGATCACCAAATATACGTCCTAGTCATACACACAGTCTTGTTGTCAAGACCTGAAACCTCAAGACCTTGAACCTCAAGGCCAAGACCTTTATTCTCAAGACCAAGACTTTTAGTCTCAAGACCAAGACTATGAACGTCAAGACCAAGACTTTTAGTCTCAAGACCATTCAAGACTTGAAATCACTCATACATACACATGCTAAAAAAAATTATGTGGGTTTTTACTGAAAAATTTCAAAAATTACTTCCTTCAAATAAAGCAAAACAGATTCCAACAATCATTATTTCCCAAAGTCTGTCACATGAATATAGTTTATTTCTGTTGCATTTTATAAATAGCAAATCACTCGGCATTCTTCTACCAAAATATTCTGTGTGGCCTCATAAAAATCTCACAATGAGAATTTAAAAAAAAATATTCTTCAGGTGCAGAAGTGAGAAGATGCACAAGTCGTGTCTTTTAAATCCTCCCTTATTTAGTTTCTCGTTATTATTATTGTAAGATTTAACGACTTTGAATTCACTGAACATGCGGGCAAAAATAGCAAGAGGTAGCTAGAATAAGTCTACAAGTATCCAAAACCTAACAGTAATTAGAACTTCATAGAACTGAAAGTCACTAAATGATATAGTGACCTGAATAATAAGTAAGTAGGCTAAATAATCATGTATTACTGTTTTCAGTGACTTTTCAAAAAGTCTTGGTCTTGGTCTTGAAATATCAAGACCAAAGACTTTTGACCTCAAGACCAAGACCAAGACTTTTGGTCTCAGGACCAAGACCAAGACTTTTTAAAACGAACTCGAGTGCACTCGAGTTCAAGACGTCAAGACCGACGAGGACAACAAGACTGCCTACACATGCATGTTAACACTTTCCTACTTATGAGATACCTATTTAAGCAATACAGTAGACATTGAGCTGAAAGTTTTCGGAGACAAAACATTTTGTCAGTGTGGTCACGAAAACATTGAATCAGAAAGCTAATAAGCTTAAGGAATTTCTATATTGAGTCATGTCACACCTTATCATCATCGACCAAGTAACATAATAATGGAAATAATATTATTACTTTAGTAAAATTTTAATGTAATTTTAATTAAAAATAATTGTTTTCAAGTCAGTCCTATATAGCCTACGGTTTTATAAAACCACATGAAATATATTGATGCGCCTAATAATGTATAAGTAATAGTGCTCTGCCATTTATCGAGAGAAAGATCCATGGCCATTTTGGTTAGTTTTGTAGCATCACTCTTCATTCTACTGAATTTTGATAAAACTCCAAAATAGGCCGATTCGTCAAAAAAACAGATTTGGCGGGAATTTCTGTTCAGCGATTCTAGTTTTGACGATTTGCTATGGCACCGTATAAGGTGCCAATGCCTTTTACAGAACTGTAACATAATATCCAAATGGCATGTGTCCTAAGATTATTGCTACTGGAATTTAAGAATGTCACCGTGTTTCTCTTCGGATGATGCTCACATGCACACACACACACAGAGAAGGAAATTCAGAGAGGCTGTCGTTCATTGGCTAACGGTCGGGGCAACGGGACAAGAACACAAGGAAGTACACTCGGCGAACAGAAACTCACTAATCTGACCTCTCTACAACAGCGTTATCACCCTAGTATTTTATAATATTTATCCTGTGTGAGCATAGTTCTGTGAATGTGGTCATTAATTTGTATATCAAATGCACCAGAATAGGTTAATTATATACTCTGGTGATTGCAATAACTTGACCAAATCAAATTAACCACAGGTGTGCTCTTTCTATTGCTAATTTCGTTTTTAGCAAGTGATCAGAAGAGACCAAAGTCGCGGAAAGTTGGATCGTGTGATGAGTAAGTTATATTCTGTTTGTTTAGTTGAGCAAGGGAGAATGCTACTAGACAACTTGTTGAGTTTATATATAATACGAAGAATCAAAGACTGGATACACCAATTAGCCTGTTTAGTCGTATGCTTATTCTTTATGGTGGAGGCAATCGTGAGATAATCCTGTCTCTGAAGTTCTGAAACATGGTTTCCTACACTATGTGAAATTTTTGTTTGAAGCATTTTCAAAGTTTTAACAAGTCCAACGGCACTATGAAATTAAATTAAATATGTAATGAAATGAAATCTTTGTAATGAAATTTTTATTATCCAATTCTGGTTGACAGTTTCAAAATGTGCAGTTATTAAAAGCAGTAATAAATTAATTTAAGGTTACTCACCAACTGTGTGTGAAATTTATTTAACTCAAATCAGAAAAAAGAATTTGAATGTGTTTGTCTATTCAATAGCAATCAATTCAATCACAATATTAGTATTAGGATTTAAGATGTGATGCTAACAAACTGATGGATAAATCAATTCTCTTTTAATCAGGCAACGAGTTCTTTATATTTCTGCCTGATTAAATCAAAAGACATTTTAAAATAATTTGAAAGTGTGTAGTTATTTAAAGGATAAACATTAGAAGCAATAGTTTCACTGTTACTCAGAGGTACTTTTGTTGTTTCCACCACCATGCAAATGAACGCATGTGAGCGTAACTGATTTCGCCACTGCCATGTAGACAACCCACCACTAGTAGCACCAAAAATGATTTTGTGACTTCCGTGTCTCATTGTAATTGTAGTGGTACTTTCAATTAGCTTAATCATTACTATTGTCTTAGTTTATTCCTGTCTTACAAATTCTTAGTTTGTTTTATATAAAGTTACTAGTTAAGTTAATTAATCTGGATTGTGGTTTTGTGTTAACATCTTGAAATATCTGAATCCTAGAACATACTTTTTTGTTAGTCAATGATTTATTTATTCCTTATTCTGATTTTATGTGACATTAGGTCAGACGAAGATGGTGACGATGTTTCGTATGATGAGGAAGGAAAAAGGTAGGCCTAAGCCTATTTCTTCAGTGAATAAGTTGTATTTTATGCATCTGAAATTTAAAGGTGACAGCTGAATTGTGTAAGTTTACATGTGAATGCTTTCCAAATGTAATCCCATTGTGTACCTTTCTACTGGAGTTTATTGTGGCTATTCACTAGAGGACATGAGTGGAGGAGAAACTTCAATGTCTACTGAGCATTTTAATTCATGACTATGTACTATGTAGTACACTGTTTACAGTGATGTCTGATGAACAATCTAGTTCAGTGCTTCACAAAGTGGTGGCCCACGGACCGTCGCAAGTGTGTGAGCCATCAGTTGCTGTTCCGCAAAGTGAATAAAAACACAGAAAGTTGTAAAAGTCATAACCAATAACACGTGAATTGCTATTGTTTGAAATGTCAAGTCGTAGAATTGGCTAAACATGCATTTACATCAATTTTTTCCATCCTTTGATGAATTCCTGGATCTGTTACTGCTGCTGTCAGCTGTCACCCCTAAGTTTCAGTCAGTCCGTCACACTGGGCACTATGCTGTAGCTGGTCTGTCGCACTAAAAACTTTGGAAAGTGCTGACCTATTCACTATTGACTGTATATAATATTGTATGTGAGATATATTAAATAACCACATGCGATGGCCATTGTCTGCAGCCTCATCTCACTCCTTTCTCTCTGCTGACTGTTTTCATCTGTTTGTTCCTAGGAATAAGACTTTGAAGACTTTGCCCAACATTGGTGTTTGCTGTGGTGGTTCCTCTATTTTGAATAATGAATGACCTAAGTAGCAAGGCTAAATTAATAACTGTTTCTTTTCTTCATCGCTTTCTCGCTCTTTTCCCGAAATTTCCGCTCCTTATCAGAGTTATTCTGTTAAGAGGTGCTTTATAAGTCACTAGGTATATGATGTGATACTTTGCTTGACATGCTGGGCAGCCAGTTAACAATGTGCAATATTTTGGATTTTCACTACTTTCCACTGGCTTCCATTGTTCTGCTTAGCTTACTTGTACATGATGCCTTCATGATTGACATAATGGATGTTTTAATAATTATTTTGTTCTTTGTGTTTTCATGTATGTGTAAAATCAGGAAGGCTGCAATGTAAGTACTTTCTTCATTAAAATAAGAAGCTTTATTGATCACCACTAAATACAAGTTCATGTACATTTGTAAAGTAATTCTTAGATGTCAACGGGTAAACCTAAATCTAAAACGATTGTTCTGCAATTTCCGTGTACAGTTATACAGAAGCACTGTACGTGGAATTGTACTGACTTACATATAAAAACATGAGTTGCGACTTTCTTACAACTGATGAACTGAAATAACTGTAATTTGCATTGCTGTGTTAAAATAGTTGAAAACCGCTATGAAACTATGTAGCATTTAAAGCTAGGCTTATTATATTTCAGTTGAATTAATTTAATTTTGTGTCTGTGTAGTGCAGTGCAAGCAGACATTGTGTATCAGTTACAAAGTGAAAGTCCTCCACATATGTAGCTTTCATTTGTATCTCATAATTGCGTCTTTATTGTACCGAAATTGCTACATTCCTATCAAGTATCACATGCGCTGATGATGATGTTACGAATTTTTCTGTCAAACAGGGAAAGTCACTGTGAGATTGAGAGACGGCGCCGAAATAAGATGGCAACCTATGTGAACGAATTATGTGACATGATTCCTTCATGCAATACTCTGGCCCGAAAACCGGATAAGCTGACTATTCTTAGGCTGGCTGTCGGCCACATGTCATCCTTGCATGGTAGGACTCAACTGAAAACAGTTTTTATATTCATGTCTTTAGTACCTTAACCAATTACGAAGGTACAATGGTTTTCAAAGACATCAGGCTATATGTCGACTGTTATAGATGTTTTCGCAGGTTGGCAGTTTTGTAAATTATGTGCAGATTGTTTAAGAAACATGGTTTTGCTTTCTACTTAAAGGTTCGTTTTCCTACAAGTACCAAGCATGCGTAAATGAACTAGATTCCAGTTGTGTATGTTTTTTACTACAGCATATATGCCCATCCAATGGTCTTGTTGTTTGTTGAAGGGTCCTCGAATGGCCAGCAAGATAACTCACAGAAGCCATCTTTCTTGAGTGATCAGGAATTGAAACATCTGGTTTTAGAGGTAAAGTAGTAAATCAGATGATAGTAAAGTCATCATTCATACAATACGGTACAACAGTATTTGACATTTATTTTTCCTTCTGTCAGTGTTTAGGAGTGCATTCATGGCCATTGAAAGGACTGAGCTATTGTGAGGAAAAGACATGCTCGTGGAGTCATAGTTTGTAAGCACTGACTGTTTTGGAGAAAGTGTTGAACCCATACTATCCATATGACTGGCTGTTAATGTAGAAATTTAGCTGTTGTACTATTGCACTGATGTTGTAGGAATGTAATTGTTTATTCTCTGAGTGGTATTGCAAAATTTTGAATTCTTAGCATTGAAAATTCGACAACTACATGGCACTGAATACCATCTAGTTTTTTGTGTGTGATTGTAGGCGACCAATGGATTTCTTTTTGTTGTTCAATGTGAAAGTGGTCGAATTATCTATGTGTCGGATTCAGTAGCACATGTTCTCTGTCAGTCTCAGGTTTGTACAATTCTGACTAATCAGTCTACTGGTTCAAGACTGAAGCCATTCTAGTGCTATGTTTTGTTTGAGTCATTTCATTCAGCAATAGTATTGAACTTTGAATAAACTAATAAGCCAAATTGTGGTGATTCCTCTTAACGCTTTGCTTAGTTACCAGCATTAATTGTTACATTATTATGTGTAAAAGTACCCAGTATTTTGTAATTTCTCAGAGCAGTATAGTAATATTCCTTATTATCGAAGTGTTTTAACTGTCGTGAAGACAGAAGATGTGTTTGTGATTGAAACTGTTTTTTCTAATTTTGCAGACTGACTGGAATGGTCACAGTCTGTATGACCTTGTTCATCCCCAAGACAAAGATAAATTACATGAGCACCTGTCGACTTCCGAATCTCAAACATCTGGCCGTATTCTTGACATGAAGGGTTTGTTTAGCAGTCTTGGACAACCTTTAAATTTCATCCGTTAGTTTGGACCATGTGTGGAAAATGAAGATGTACCAATTACCAAATTATTTATTTGACTTCAGACTGAATAATACTCTGTATTTGTATTCAACCTAATTGTTTGTGAGTCTGAATAATGATGTATGTATAGGAAATGCACCATACTCGTCATTTAGGTGTTTATGCTTCGCTTATTGTTTGCCTTGGATGAAATAAAAGAAGTTTGATATATTAAAGCTTCACTTTTGACTCATACTAAAGGACAGAATTTCAAAAGGAGATGAAATCTTTCGATTTTTGTGGCTCAAAATCAAGCAATTGGAATGGTAATAAACTGGAAGATATCAGCTGAGAGATATTATTAAGGATGTTTATAAGATATCAATGTTCCGTTTCAGCTGGAAATGTGAAGAAGGATGGCCAGTCAGGTGAGTTGGACGTGTTCAGCGTAAATGTATTAGTGCAAAATGCATTTTATTCATGTTTTGTATTTATGATTTCTGTAGTAACAGATCATATTGAAGAACTAATCTCCTCACTGTGTTAATTTATTGTTACAGCTGACAGTAGATTTTGTGCTGTGTTCTTGAGATGAGGTGACTGTTACAGTCGCAAAGACCTACTGTAACTTCTGTACATCATATCAAATATAATTTGATGGCCATGTCTAACTTTGCATGTTGCGAGTGTTAATTCTAAGGGGCATGCTCTGTTATTTTAAAAGATGTGTTGCTTGAAGTCAATTCAAGTGCAGAGAAATCCTAGTTGAGAAAATTGTTGTTTGTTAGCGTTTTGGTCCATTTTAGGAATGAAGAAGTTTATGAGTTAAAATGCAGTATGTGATTTGTGAGAAACTGTTGTCTCTGATCCGCTGAATTTAAATTTTATAACCCCATTGCAAGAATTTTGCTCGTGAGTTCATTTCAAGCGTCTGTCAATCGATTGTGTGTGTTTATATCACTACAGAAATCTGTTGTGATTAAGACTTTGGATTAGGATGAATGACTCTGTATTCCATGATGCTAATTCGGATTGCATTGCAGCCAACATGAAGCAATGTGTTGGATCGAGACGTGCCTTCATAGTTCGGATGAGAGTTGGCAGTGATCAGGTGGATCCTGTTTTTGCATCTGATGTTCGACAGAAGATTCGCCACAGTACTCTGGCACCATCTGCTGACGGATGCCAGTATGCTGTCGTCCATGTCACTGGCTACATACGGAACTGGCCGACGTCATGTGAGTAATTGTGTATTTATCTGTTCTGACTGCTATAACTGTTCACATTCAGCATTACTCTATTTTCATAGCTCATGCATGCGTTGTAAATAATGCAATAGTGCAATAAGTGATTATCACTTGGTTAATGTATTTCGTTAGTCTTAATGTCCTGGTGCAGTTCCTCTGATCTTCCGTTAATAGTTTAACTTTGTGGATTTAAATATGTTGTAAACTGTCGTAATTAGATACCGGTATATCTTTTAGGGGTATCTTGAATTTCAGCAAGATCTTCTTGAAATGTTAATTCATTGTTTTATGAAGTCTGTCGATTTTAACTGCTGACATCATGCAGTCAATGTGTTTGACTTTATTGAGGTGCTGCATAAATATTTGGTTATATTGTTTCCTTGTGTAGCCAATGGCAGTGAGTCAGTGGATAACCATTCGTCTGAGACGCACAGTTGTCTTGTGGCCATTGGTAGGTTGCAGGCATCGACTGCTGCCAACACCTCGGATCCTTCCAAGAACTCATCAGAGTTTCTAACACGCCAAAGCCTTGATGGAAAATTTACATTTGTGGATCCTCGGTTAGTCTACTAAATTTATATATATGCATGAAGGTCTTCTATGGGCAAATTTATTTGTAATCTAGGCCCAGATTTACCAAATTGCCAACTCATCATTGAGCCTTGTGAGAAGTTGCATAATGTTTCTCATTTCGAGTTTCTTATGAGACAGTTTGGCTGAACTCATGATGTGATGCTCAGTCTAAGTAGCAATATGGCGGCTGATTTGATTTTGTTGCCAATCAATGTTGCATTGCCTTTATTGACTAATTCAAGAACTTTTGCTCAGGTCTGCTTTTTGTGTCAGCCAGTAATTCATAATGCAAACTACAGTGTACCATAATAAAGTTGTTTTTGTGTTTTAAGTTTTAGTGAGTAAATCCCGTAATTGTAATCATCATTCTTCTTTCTGTTGTTTGTTGTTCTTGTCTCTAGCTGCTTGAATTGTTTCTGCATTTAAAAAATGACATGGCCACAGAAGGGTTGCTGATAATATGTCATAATAATAAAATCAGGAAATTCAATGATTTTTATCATGACAGTTGAAACTGAGCTTTTAAAGGGTATTTGGCACCATATCACGAATTGCAATAGTCTGTATGTTTGAAACCTACTCCACAGAATAACACCACTTCTAGGCTATCAGCCGCAAGAGCTTCTTGGCCGATCAATCTACGACTTCTACCACCCAGATGATCATGTCCAGATGAAAGAGAATTTTGATCAAGGTCAGGTTTGCAACTGCATTATGAAAGAGACCCGAGGAATTTGTTACCCATGTGAAACTCTGAAAGTCTGTTTAACCTCTTGGCTGCCGTATTGACGAACGGTGTTCGTCATGAATTATCTGTAGGCTGTGTGCCCTTATGACGAGCGCCGTTCGTCATGCATACGGTCGTCTCTGTGGGAGGTGTATCACTGAAGGCACTAATTATTATTGACAGTTTAGGTACATGAAGGTGTTGGGCAACTATTAGTCATACATTGGTCCACCTTTGAGCTCCGCTTGTAGAACTGTTACTAGTACCAGAAGCAGCAGAAATAAGCTAATGTTGGGCTTTATCACAGATGTTTTGCAGTTACTTCAGAAATACTTTGAGATAAATTTCGACAATTAGTGATAATTTATAACAGTTTACAAGACTGCAAAGAG
>JAQFXW010004419.1:0-11074 GCA_034693945.1 Dendrobaena attemsi
TCCTCCTAGTCTTCGCTCTACCTTTCTCACTGCAAGTGTTTCTACATCTTTCTCTCATCTCAAAACCTATCTCTTCTTTCAGAGTTTTCGCACTGGGAGCGCTTCTGAAGGGCAAATGCCGTGAGAAGCGCTTTATAAATTCACAAATACAATACAATACAAGTATAAGTCTTAAGAAATCCTTAACCCCTTAATGATAAAAGCTGAGCACTGGGAAACCAATGCAGTTAACGCTTTTAACGACCAGCTACATATTGTTCCTAGTGCACTTTAGTACAAACCCAACAATTTCTATAAGGAAGAGTTAATTTAATCTCTCCTTACATCTGGGCCAATAAAAGAATGCAGCTCACACACAAAACTTGTGCAATAACCAAATATACCAACCCACAGTTTGAAATATATGTTAATACTGCAATAAATCAACCCGGCAGAAGTAACTCACTATGACATGTAAAGTCTAACGAAGGTAATTAATAAATCAGTTTTAATCAATTTGTAGAAAGACATTGACTCACCTGCTTCCAGATATGATTCCTTTCATTCCTAAAAAGAATTTTACATCATGTCATAAGAAATGAGAATGATCAGAGAGAACCATTAAATGAACAAGAATAAACATTAATTTTTTTTTTAAATATTCATAAGCCATATATTCTGGCATGATTTACTTCTGATGAAACTTTGCTAAAGTGGTGCAGAATCATTACATTTTACATATTCATTATATTTTATACATTCATTACATTTTACATATGCATTACATTTTATACAGTAGGAGTCCTAACAGGTATAACAACATCTTCTTACATCTACTCCATATTTCTGTCAGCAGAAAATACCATCACACTGCAAACAGACCAGAGGCTGAACAGAGTGACAGAAAGCAGTATACCTCCAAAATTAGGATTGCCGTACTTCTGGTAATACTTGCTTCGCTTTCCAGCCCCCTGTTGCTTCACATCATCTAAAACACAAACAGATAATTAAATAAACTGTCAGAGATAATAATTCCACTAATGTAGATGTTGACGACAGTACAATGTTTATCACGTTTAAGATATTAGCCCGTTGGTCTGTGGGGTGTACAAGTTTAGTCAAAACAAAGACAGAAAATGATTTTAGAAATATATTTGCGGTTATATACAGACGTTTGTACAGACAATGAATAAGAAAAGGATACAAACTCCGCACACAGCCGTCCAAATCGACGAAACGACTACCACAAAAGACGTACGAGACACGTCGACGAATCATCTCCAGTTCCACAGCGAGAGTCACACAAGACCAAACAACAAGACCCGGTGAAACAAGTCACGAAAGACATCGACCACACGGCAGCCACCTAAGAACCCAACTGCTACAATCCTTCTTACCCACCACCCACCACGTGACCTCTCACGTGCAACAGACCAAAAGCCACCTTGCTATGCGCTAGTTCCGAAATCCACCGAGTAGCATACAATAAAGATCATAAATCATAATAGTACAAAGACAGCTCATCTTTATTCCTTCAAAGCACCGCCCAGCTCACTACCAAAAACATTGGCTTTCAAGCTCTAGATACCCATATTAGATGGAGGCTGATGTTTCATACTGTCATACCTTTCGTTGCAAACCTCATGTAGAGTTGTTTAGTGCGTGGCTGGGGTACACTGACCCGCCACTTGCCCGGAGGCATTTCTGCGGGTTTGTCCCTAGACCGAATCCTCTGTCTCCTCTGCCGATTAGCACTAGGATGCGTTTCCGAAGCAGCAGACGATCGTCTTTCTGGGCGGCTCGAATCCCGCCGTTTGGCAACCTAAATTTAAGTAGGGATCATCAAAACTGTAGTTTGTGGAGGGGTCTGAGCAGGACAAGATAGGGGTTCACGACAGCATACTCAAAATATTTATTGGGCCGCATTGTTTTAAGTTCTTAAATACGTTTACATACTTGGTCCTGTAAGTTATGTCTAGAAAATCAGAGGTTTCTGATCCAACAAGTTTGAAAGCCACTGGTGTAAAGGATAGTAAAGGAATCCAATGGTTATTGTAATTTGGCAATTTAATAAGCTATAGCCAAAGAAGTTGTTTCATACAGAGCCATCTGATTTGCACAGATCGCAATATCCGTTAAACATCCTAGTGAAGATGGTCGTCTGTTGCCAAACAGATCTCTTTTGTGATCATCTTGCTGGCACATGCTTCAGCTGTTGGTTCTGCCCCAGCCTATATTGTTGTCGTCTTTTTTCCAGCTTCAAGCCATCCTGATTTACCCATATGATGGTATCAGATTTCGTCAACCATTTGACGTCAACCAATGGAAGTCTTAAACTATCGATACAAACCCCAGATGCTGCAGCACCACGATGTCCTTCATCGTCGACTTCCATGTCCTCCTCTTCTCGGCCTGAACCGGAAGATCTGTCCTTGGACCCAAGGCCTCTGTCCTCGGCCACAGAAGACCGACGCTTCTCTACGTCAGCTGAAGAGTACAAACGCACAGATGAATTCAATCAAAACCCAAATGACAGTTAATTATGACTTCAGAGTTAGACACTCCAGCATTTGAATCAATCATTACAAAATCATAAAAAAGATACCCTGGTAGGCTGACCGCAGATGAATCTTGCAGGCGTTGCAGATTTGCGAACTAATAATAAAGTTATGTATACTAAAACGAGTAGTTTTGAACAATCTCTTCAAGTGTTTTTTTTTAAATTAGAATTGCTCCTCTGCATGTGTGGCCATTTTTCAACTGAACATTTTGAACATGCCTTAATCTGACCCTGAGAAGTTTTAATCCCGCACGAGGCAACAAATTATCTGTCGACAGTTATGATCTATCAAACCAAAGGCATTGGCAGATAAGGAACAGTCACCAAACCTCGTAAAAGACCACAGGATATGCAGCTGATTTGTACACAAGGATCATATAAGCCAACACCCGGTCTGGCTGCTTCCGACTTGCATGCAGAAGTCAGATGTGAATAAGAGGCAAAGCGAAAGAGTAATCAAACCTCTGTTTTCCTCAGCTGTAATTGTTGAACGAGACAGTTTGGCGACATCGTCATCACTCATCAGATTCAAATCATCGTCATCTTCGTCCATACTCCTCGGCTCCTTTGCAGAAACGTCGGAAGCAGGCTCTCCATTGCCGACAGCTACAACAACACAGTGCATACGATGCAACCAGGACTTTTGAACAACTTGAATAGTTCTTAAAAGCCTTCCTTCTTATGCGTCTAAAATATATCAATGACCTTCAATAGTATGTTCTACGTGAATTCCACGTAAAAACCCGCAGAATTTTATAATTATATTGACGACAAACCCAGAACTTCAACAATGCACCTTCAACAATTTTCTACGATCGCTTACGGTGGCCTAGACTTATTAGGCTTCACACCTTAAAATAAACTCAATTAAGAAGACAGAATCTAAGTCCGTTAGGGTGCTGCAGAACTGAAGTGAGTGATGGGTCTCGCAGTTTACCAGGTAATGAACCCTATGGCTTCAAACCGCAATACACGTTCTGCATCACAAGCCCCTCTACTTTCCATGTCTCTATTTCGCAAACAGTTGAAGATCATGTTATTCAACCATAATCTCTCTAATCAGGTCCTGAGGAAAACCACTGATCACAGTTGTCTTAAAGAAGTGCTATATAAATGAGCACTTACAATTAAAATGATGAACTATGTTACCATTGACATTGTCTTTCTGTACATCAGCCATCTCTGAAGAATCCGCACCATTGTCCTTTGGCACGTCAGGTTCAACAGACATCTTGAGCAGAGCACGAGCCGCCAAGACTCGATCCATCCATACAACATTACCTACAGATCCAATACAAATGGGTATTGGATCATTAGAACGACACAAAATAACCACCTAACTATTGAGGAGGATGTCAGGATGTTGGTCCACACATTGGCATAAAAAGCATAACAACGATTTCCCTTCTCCCAACGCACAAATTTTCGCATCTCCTTCTTAGTTTGGCCGTATCTCTCGGATGATGTACTGCCCTGTCTCGTCCCAAGGTGATCGCCGCTCCCTTCGTCACAACGATGCAGCATGTCTCTTCAATAATAAGATCAGTGA
The DNA here is from genome assembly GCA_034693945.1 of Dendrobaena attemsi. Taxonomy (NCBI): domain Eukaryota; kingdom Metazoa; phylum Annelida; class Clitellata; order Crassiclitellata; family Lumbricidae; genus Dendrobaena; species Dendrobaena attemsi. The sequence goes on from JAQFXW010004419.1 coordinate 4,089, forward strand.
TACGGATCTTCTCCAGGTCTTTAAAGACAGAACTCTTCCACTTGGTCTGAGTCAGGAATGCCTCTAGGTAGGCAAGAATTTGAAGGGTCACCATCTAACTATTATGCAATTTATTGACATGTAACATCCAGATATGTAATATAACAGATAGATCTAGCATTGAGATCTCAAATATGAAGATATCTAATATTAAGATATCTCATATGAAGATCTCTCTCTGCTCACACGATGTGTCATCGATCCACTCTATAGCTGATGGAGCAAACTCCCCGAAATAGTCGAAAACCCGTGAAGTGCTCATCTCGTCAACACCGCGAACGTGTACTGCATCAAAGCGAGTGATGCTACCATCTTCTTTGTCGGATGCTGGAGACACACCGAGGCTACAGAGACAGACAGAGATAGACAGACAGACAACAAAGTAGAATAAGCTTCGTACAGTCTCCCAATATATTATTGTGACCCAGTCCAAGTGGAAGATTACTGTCCTAAATTCAAACGGCCTTCACCTGGATGCAAGCGTTAATACCACGTGACCTCGCTTTGTCCAATCAGCTCTCTAGTAGGCCTATCCTCATTTGAATAGCCACGTCATCAGCCACTGCGCTTGACCAATCAACAACGACTTCTTATTAATAACAGCCAATCAACAACCGTCTTGCAAGCAAAACTAATTCAAATAAATACGTCACGAACTACTAAATCTATGGAATCTATAACTATATGTGCGGGCATACGGTCGCTGCAAAAACGACTGCAAAGGAGATAGACCATACTCTCTCTAGATTATTATATAATCTCTTTGGTCCCAACCGCTATCGATCTCCGCGCTCTTAGGAGGCGACGTTTCAGCTGATCAACGTTCTTTGGCTCAGGATCTTTATAAACGTTGAGAGACAAAATACTCCACAAGAAGTTCTCAATAGGAGAAGAAGTTCGGAGAGTTAGGTGGCGAATTTGACCCATTTTCAAATAATAAACAACATAATAGGAAACCCAATCACGCGGAAGAATTTTAGGCTTTAGACATACGCAGCGCAGGCCATTATTGGACCAGCGCCGGCTGCTTAACGTCATATCCAGGCATGAGACAAAAAGTGCGTGATGTCATTTTACGTAAGGTCGACTTGAAATAGTTCATAACTATTGATGCTTCATAGGTGAGTCCTGTATACGATGGCAAAATATTTTCGAAGTCAGAATCATAGTGACCGAGATATTTAGGTTTGAAAACGGTGAACAAACTTTTTTTGCAAAAACTGGTCGTCTTTACATATTTGTTAAAATAATGGCGACCACCGACCGGATCATAGTCAAATTTGTACCAATATCTTACGTTTGAATTATGTATATACTGACAAAATATTATAAAGAAATATAAAGCCGTTACTGAGAAAACGCATTTTGAAAACGGTGAACCAACTTTCGTGTCACCCTACATGTGATCAAGATCAGTATTTATTATATTACCGTTAAGATGACACTTTGTGTGTTTTGTTTGGTGATTTCTATGTTATATTGATACGATAAGTTTAATGATCATGTGAAATGATTGAGGTACACAATTTGGGATAGTTCCGAGTTTTTAAAACAGTTAGATATTGGTTAAAAAGATTTGACAAAAACTTTGGCATATTTTGCACATGGAGAGCTATCTTTAGTTTGTAGAGTTCTTTGTACAAAAAAGTAGCCGTCCTTCTGTGGGTTTTTACTGTGTCCACTTGTCCTCATTTTTCTTGTGTCTTGAGATGTTGATGAAAATCAACCCATTGATCATCCATATGCTTAACAATAGATGATGTTAAGTTCATGTTGCTTTGATGGCACGATTCTTATTTGAATTTGTTGGCATTTGATAGCATTCTGCGCAGAATTGGATCCTTGATTCTCTCCCAAGCGACGCTAGAAGCCGAGAACAATGACAGTCTGCGACAGCTAAAAGACTCTGCAGAGATGGTAACACGTGCTGCCCTTGAGACAGATCCAAAGGTACATATATCGTGCTTAATTACAAAATTACAATAGTTTTAACAGTCTAGTCTGTTAGTGAATCAATAAATTCCAAATTCCTAAAGTGCTTCTTTCAAGTGCTAAGCACATTACACCAGCTGTCACCTAGCTTCAGATCTCCCATTCTGATGGGATTTAGGGGGTTCACTCCTATTGGAGGTCAACAGCAGCCAATTTCTGGGGAGGACAAACCTTGCCGTGGAAGAATGCTCAGAGAAAGGTAAGGAAAATTAAACTTCAGATGTAATGAACAGAACTATACCGTAATATAAGAGTCCAGTAGTTATGTGTGAGGTATGATGACCTAGAAAAGATATCTTCACACAAAAGTCACATTTGTTGATTTAGTTTTATTTTAAGTTATTAAAAAAATTTGAATGTAGTATTAAGCCTGATTCCTAAAGTCTGTACTTAAGAATTTAACAATAATAATGCCTGTAATAACTTTTCTTGTACAACCAGTACTTGTGACTTGTAGGAAAAAGAAATGATTCGATTGGAGCTTCATTCGGCTAAAGATGAAATATCCAAACTAAAAGAAAGCAAGTGTACAGAATTTTGCAATCGATCTTTACTGTTCTTTATTTGCTAACACCTGATTTACAATGTCTGATCCTCTTTTCTTCACCGATTTCAACCGTCAGGTCTTTCATTATCAGAACTTCAGAACATTATCCGATTCACATACAGCTTTATTCTGTTCCTCTTACTTGAAAAGATATCATTAACTGTATGTAGGTCAATTCACTTCGTTCAAATGGACTCTTCCTTCCTGATAATGTTTTAACGATTGACGGAGTGAATTGGTTCTGCTCATGAGTCATCTAAGCATTTCATGTTTTAGTTAGTTCAACTGTTTCTTTTCATTTAAAATTGATTTTAACATACATTGTGTCGAAAGCAATGCAGACCAGATTCCTCTTGTCTCCAAGACAACCTTCTTGAAGCATCATTGATCACCTTGAGAGTGTCTCTCTGAGAGTCTCCTCCCATATATTCGTCAATAGTACCCATCTGACCTCTTTCCCTTTGTCTGTCGACACGTCTTTCACAGCATTCTTTAATCCTATACATCTTAGTATCTAGGCCAAAGTGTAAAAATGTGTTCCACTATCTTTCTGTACCCTACAGGTGCTTATTTCCTGTTCAAATAATTGCTCTGGAAGACCTTGCTTACTAACCCTTTCTCAGACCTGATACTCGTCACCCGTTTTACCCTTGCAAAGGCTTGCATAGACTTCAGTTCCTCTCCTGCTCTAGCCAAGTTGTACTTTGCAAATTACATACTACTAGGTGTTTATCATACTCACCAGTGTCGCTGTAATGCAAATTCCAGAGCTTCGTGATATTGAAAAACACAAAGAAATGATGAGAACTGACTTGGAGATATCTAGAAAGGAACTCGAAAAGCTATCACAGAGCTGCCTTGAAATGAAGGTATAGTACCCTTCAGACTAGAATTCTTGCGAAGTTAAATTTGAAGTTACAAATTTGTTACTACTCAGCTTCAAGATTCACAAAGAAGTAAAACACTTGTGTAAATTGCAGTGCAAGATATCTGGTACAATGCTATGTTGTTGCATGAGTTATGAAGTGAAGCATTAATTCCAGTCACAAAGTCAATGATACATGAACTTAATATATGCCAACTGGCATCTGAAAAATACACCAGCAATTAAGTCAATTGTACACAGCAGGCAATTGATTAATTAATTATATAACGATTGTTACTACATTAATTAGTACATCAATTATCCATGCAATTAATAAATACAAGGATACACGTGTTAAGTAACATTTACATCAGCTACTTTTACAGAGGAAAAATGCTCAGTTAAACTTATCGAGTCCACCTATAATACATCTATATTACAATTATAAACCATCATTCGTCATAAAGTGTTAGGATTCAACATCTACTGCAATCAAACATAACATCATCCATAAAACCAATACTTTTCCATGATAACAAAAACCAAAAACCACAACATAAGCGGCGGCACCAATATTGGTAGTGGCAGGTCATTTGACCTTCCTATTTTACTCTTGACCTGCCTCACAAAGTGCCTAAAAAAATTGTAATTTGTGTCATCTAAAGTTTAGTCCACTAAAAACTGCCTCAGAGCAATTATTATAACTAAACGACGCTTAAACGTTTTATCAGTGGTTCTCAATCCGTCGGCATCTTCCTGGTGGTCCACGACCATCTGCCTGGTCACTGGCACTGAGTTTTTGGGGGCCGGGCACTCACAGAAATTGGCCCTTCGAGGCCCGCCTATGCTTGGGCCCTGACAGAAATCAATGAGCATGAAGTGCTTTTTCAACATTATTTTCTATAGGTCGAAAAGTTCCAAACAGAATTCTTGAGTTCTTGGCATATAAAAATAGGTAAGATTTATTTGTGCTTTACATTGCGTACGAAAGCTGATCTATAAACTAATAATAACGTCTTTGCTTCCACTATGATTCAGAATTTCCGATTAACTTGTGACGGTGATGTAATATAAGACACACAGTCACACGTGTTTTGTACAATGCCAAAGGAGAAAATCAACGATTTTTTCTCTCCTTGTGCTTAACTTTCACTGAAATACATCATATAGTAGAAGATAAAAGTACATCATGGATTGCACGGCTACCTAATTCAATACGCTAAAATGCATGTTCACCTTGTTCTTATGCGATGAAATGACAATACCAGTAACAATTTAACGAAAAAAAGAAATATCTAACAATTGACGAGCTCCCAGAAAGTGTGCACATCAAAGATCAAGATTAAACTATTCAAAGACTGCTTCCTTTTTCTGGGTTGATAAGCACACATACATCAGAAATATGCAATGTTTAAAATGCCATAGAGTAGACAATAGGGAACCCAAACCCAGGTTTGTGCTACCCGTGATCCCGGGTAACCCGTGGTTTTTCAAACCCAAAAAACCGGGTTTAAACGCGATCGAAACCCGGGTTTTTAAACACAAAGAAATTGGTGATAAAAGCCAATAACAGGTTACTTTCATGAGTAGGTAATAGGCCTACTGAATACTCATTATTTTATCTTTACATTTTTCTAATTTATCCATTGGTAACTTCATATTAGTGAGCCCTCTCATCGACCAGTCTAAAGACAAGGGAAGATAGCAGTGGCCTAGTGGTGAATATATAGGCTACCAAGGTCTTAGTCTACAGAGCAAAACAAAATGGAGATTGCCACGAACGCTTCCATGGAATCTGGACCCACGTCGAGTACATGCACTAGAGGCTCAATAAAGAAGTCACTAACTGCTGCAATCAAAACTGAAATGCAGTGAATAAGATCACTGGATTATGAGGCCGGCGTCTCTATTCCTCTAATGATTCCTCCAGGCTCCAACATCTGTTGCGCATTTTAGGCCGCAGGTCTTCTGTGTACAAAGATTCGTTCTCGACTGAGTGACAAAATTAGAGGCGTACACAATGTGCTTAAAGGTTTTAGAGATATATCAAAAACAGTTTGGCTAACTTTTTTTAACCACGGTGTAGATAGAGTAGTTTATTACGCAAAAACTATTGTAATGATTTTATTAAAGTTTTTCTTTAGGCCCTACTGCTATTCGTTTTACGAACTTTGGGAAGTTTGAGACTTTGGGTGTTGTAACATGTAGGTTTGTTAGTAATTCAAAGTGACTGCAATCTTTCATACAGATTTCAATAAAGTGTTCAATCTGAAAGCAGATCATTGACATCCATCTGTTGTGAGAGCTTAAACACCAACGTAATTTATACTTTATATCCGCATAGTGCATACGACGATGTTGTTCTTAACTGAATAAATAGTGCAGTACTATATAATGTAAACATGCAGGTAAACCTGGGTTTCTGAGATTCAAGACATTTAATTGTGTAGACATTGTTAATAAATAATAATTATACAGCAAAAGATCAACAATGCAAAAATCCAGAAATCCTCAAACTGGTTAAAAATTTCATGCGGAATTTCATACTTCTTTGGGCCTCGGCTTTTTTAGTGTGCAGTTCTACACAAATGTCTAGCTAGGTAACTGATCCCATTCAGTTAACAAAATTGTCTACACTCTATTTTTCATCAAATCATCCAAATATTGCCAGCTTATGGGGCCCCAGATCCCGCTGGATTATACCACTTAAGAGGATGTGCAGTACTAGTGGAAGATCTTTGGAGTAATTTTGACCCCAGTTATCGTCAAAAGCATCATTGTCAAACTGGAAGTAAATAAAAGCTCAAAATGTGCTCCATTTGGCATCAAATTATCAGAATTGCACCGGCTTCTGGGGCAGAGCCCCGGACCCCAGACCCACTAATCGTTAAAGGCTAGGATTGTGCAGTTATAAAAATTCCTTTTTAAAAGGCCCTGCTTTGTGCCCTCACACTTTTGGGACTTACTCGGCGCCTATGTGCCTGGTGGTCTGCGAACATGTGGTGCATTGTAATGTAGTGATGAAGGGTTGCAGGTTCGAATCCCACCCGCCGCGTAAGGACCTTGAGCAAGTCCTTCACTCACAATTGCTCATGGCACTTCAGCGTGTAAACTCCGACACACCTCCGGGCTGTAGTTGGGACCACCTCTGAGTAGTAGGAGTCTTGAAATTTGTGAATAGAAAATAAATTTTAAAATGTCATGAAAATTCGTATTTTAAAATTTTAAAAAGATAATATTTTCCAACTTTTAAATTTTTCTTCATTTCAAAGTCCATATTATGACAGCATAATTATAACTTACGATGTGCTAATTTATGAAAAAAAAATTTAAGGTGGTTCATGACCCCAAGTAAAAATTTACAAGTGGTTCTCGAGTCCCAAAAGGTTGAGAACCGCTGCTCTATATAAGTATAAGTACAATTTTAGTAATATATGGAATATTCTAAACAATAATACTCGGTCGCGATGTCGAAATGTCGAGATGTCGCGCTGATGCGGTGCATTTCTGCGCTAACGGTCTAAAAATAGCTCCGACGGGGAC
>JAQFXW010004420.1:0-11073 GCA_034693945.1 Dendrobaena attemsi
TTGTGACCTATCAATTGCAGCATAGATATCAGACAAGAGGCGATTCAGAAGAGTCTCAGTCGAATGAAAGCGCCGGATTTGATATATAAACATTTATATAGCGCCTATCGAAATGTATACCGTGTTGTTGCACTTTCAAGGACACAAGACCCACGAAAATAGACTTCCAGAAACACAGTGTAGTGGTGAAGATCTATGACTTGAAGCCGAAGGGTTCCAGGTTCGAATCTCACCCACCGTATAGGGACCTTTAGCAAGTCCTTCACTCACAAGTGCTCAAGCGCTTTCGCGTGTAAAACTCAGACACACCTTCGGGCTGTAATCGGGACCGCCTCTGAATAGAAGTGGACTGAAAGTATATCCGTACAGCTCTAGTACACAACATAGAATTCGTTCATGGATTTTCACAGACCAAAATATAACGGCAGTCGAATTTCAAACCGATGTGTCGTGCAAGGCGCCCAGCCTCTCCTCGTCTCATTCTATGAAATGCTGCCTGGCGAAAGAAAGCCTAGTCGGTCGACTTCTGAGAGAGTTCAAAGCAGCCAACCTTGATCAAATGCTTTCGTACCAGTGTGCTAACCGTCATCTCACTTACATTTCGCTTAGCAGCAGCTACTGAACAACCAAGAAGCCAAATTATGCACTACGACACCTTCCTATAGTGGAATTCGCATCAATATATTCGTCATTGTTCGTTAGCTCTTCCAGTGTAATTGAGTCAAACGTGGCAGGGCTTTGTTTATGCATCGTATTATAAAACAATTGTAATAAATGAATACGCATAATTATATTACGCCTATGGAACAACGAATGTATCATATTAAAGTGCTTACCTTATAAGTAAGAACTTCGAATGGGGTGTGGCGACGTATAATTATTGTTCATTGTGAATTGTCGTCAAACCATTAGACCAATTTTAATAGCTTTTACTTGAATACATCTCACACGGGAAGGAAGGTGATCTAACCGAATAAAATTTGAAATTGTGTGGAATTTATAGTTGACTTTCGTGAGGGTTTCTTTGTCTGATATCGTCTGAGAACAATTCTCGAGTTAACGCAAGGCGTTTCTATAATTAAACCGTCGCTGCTATTAGACACCTTTAGAATGGATCAACTCTCACCTACGTGTTTCATAAATAACTTTAAAACTTTCATTGTTAGGCTAGCACAAATAAGACGAAAAGGCGCAGTGGATACTGGGCGCCTTGTGGCCTAAGGATTGCAGGTTCGAGCCTCACTTGAGCCGCTAAGTAGCGACCTTGGACAAGTTGCTTACCTGTAATTGTCTTTGAGGAAGAAAACGGAAAATCACATCACTTATGTCATTCCCCAGGTGGCGCAAGCCATAGAAGCTGCCTCCGGGCAGAGCACTCATCATCATCATCATCATTATCATCATCAACATTCTGCATAGGAGGGATTCTTCATCTTTGTTACCACCGAATGTCTCGTTGTACAGCAAAGATTCTCTATTTTCTTCATCTGACAAATACATTCCAGGTTAAGGTGTAATGAGATAGCCACCAATTTGCCGTTCGATTGGTGATGTGTTCGATTCACTCACAATTACTCGAGGCGCCTCTTCAGAAGAAATATTGTTAGCGAGAATAGTCTATTTTTCAGCATATAATTAAGTTAAGCACTTAATAGTGAATTAGTAACAACAACTATTAGAACTTAGCAGAGAACGACGGAGAACTGTACATGTATGCTGTGACCGAAACATTCGTGTTTTTTGTTGTTGTTTTTTTTGTTGTTTTTCTAAAAAAAAACAAGAAATTTTGCTTTTGGGTTTTTAATTTCTATTTTTAGAATTGTTTTATTGACATGAATTCAATGGTTTAAAACCCGGGGAATTGACTTATTATTATAGAATAATATTATAATCAAATGAAATCAATAATTTTGGGTTTATCAGTCTGATATCTCAACTTAATTAATCTGAGTTGGAGATTCCTTTCTTAACGTCGTCCGAAATCGGAAAATCTTAAAATAGAAAACGTGCTTCTCCAGTTCAGTTTGTGTGATTTCTAACTTTCGTGAAATGTTGTTATTAAAATTTTACAACTCTTTGCCTACTCCTGGACGACCATGCCCTATCGTCTTCTCGTGATGTCTGCACTGCCAGCACGTTACTGCTGACACTATACTTGTGACTCGGACGAATTGGCGAACTCAAGTTATGTGGCAGTGTCTATTGATTGGTGCAACCTTTCTCTCACGAAGACATACAACATATCATATATCAGTCGATTGCAAATTGAATTGGGATCATAATAAGCTAAATCCCAATAAAATATCTCAATCCCATCTCAAGATATGTTATCAATCACTGGGGTCCGATCGGACTCCCGTTGGTCATTCGTGTGACAAAAAGTAGCTTGGGCATCTGAGGGCTAACGGCATGTTTAATACGGTAGTGTAGTGGTGAAGGTCGCCGCCTTGCATCCGGAGGGTTGCAGGTTCGAATCCCACCCGACCTTAAGCAAGTCCTTCACTCACAATCGCTCGTGGCGCTTCGGCGTGTAAACTCCGACACACCTCTGCGCTATAGTCGGGACCGCCTCTGATCAGTAGGAGACTTGAAGGGGCGGTATAGAAATGTGTGAATAAACAAATAAATAAATGTTAGGATATTTCCATGTACAGTATAGCTGAGTACCATATAACATAGACACATACTTGACCAGATTTTTTATCTGTCCTGATTTGGGCTATGCGATAGCCGTTTTTCTCCGTTTCTCTATGAAATCAAAGGGGTATCTATGGGCTCCGTCGACGCTTTGCACGAGGGCCCCAAAGACCTTCTTGCTACGCCACTGATTCGAATGGACTAATGAGATTCTCGGAATAAAATTAAATAAATGTAGTGCAATCAGCGCTTTTAGGTACGAATAAAGACCACTTAAGTACTCACCTTCGCAAACCGTATACGTTAAAAGAAAGTATTAAATTGGAGTGACGGTGCAGTCACTGCAGTGAGATAGTCGCCGCCTTGCGTCCGATGGGTCACGGATGTTATTCAATCCCAAGCCACACATATTGACCTTGATCAAGTCCATCCCTTACAATAATCGCTAGTGACGATTCGGTGTCATGTCGTATTTACTTTAATTCTGAATTTTTAAGGGTTATGTCGCTTATATAGGACGTTTTAGAAACGTTTAGTGGGTGTTACGAGGATCACTTTGTCAACAAGTTCCGATTTACACCATGGTCTCTGACGTTAGTTAGTCGTGTATTATTAGCCTGTCTACCTAACTCGAGTTTTCTATAGCGACTGTGATTATGGTCTCCACCCTCTTCATTACATGTGTAATGAAATTATCGGGTGAGATCTTTCACCCCCGCTCGCCCGTTTGAATTGACGCCACGCCATTTAGGTCCCCGTGGACAGACTGTGCTAGCCCGATATGTTTAAATCTCTGAATGTCCGCCGGCACTATAACTATATTATAATAATTATACTCGTTGCTTAAACATATCGGCGCAGTAGTCTGGAATGACTGTGAATAATCTACTGGGCAGAAGAAATAAAAATCTTCGACTAAATCCTTAAACGAAGAGTACCAAGAGTTGCTGATCAGAGAATTAATGGGGCCATTCTGATACAGACCAATGATAGCGATTCTTTAAATTAATATATCTCGGATCACCTCTATCTGAAAGGTGTTTAATACAGTCGCTGACTTAACGTTTTATTTAGCGACGTCCTTTCCATAATTACATGCATAGGCCATACATTTATTCTATTATCGTTAAGCTTATAGCTGCAAGCCGAAACAAAGCCTCTTCCACTATGAAGGTCGCCGCCTTGCAACCCAAAGGTAGCAGGTTCGAATCCCACCCGCCGCGTAAGGACATTGAGCAAGTTCTTCACTCACAATTGCTCGTTGCGCTTCGGCGTGTAAACTCCGACATACCTCTGGGCTGTAGTCGGGACACCTCTGAGTAGCAGGAGACTTGAAGGGGCATTATAGAAATGTGTGAATAAATAGCTAAATAGTACCTATCGTGTTACCTAACGATCCAACGAGATTGGCTTGCAAATATAGCTGCTAATTCCATCGTTTTGCAGGTGTATTATAACAGAGCCTGCGGGGATTTACATAGCATTGTCTTGTGATTAGCGACATTGTGGAGGTTACAATTTCTCGGTTTCTGCACTTAATAACATCGATTTTTAACAAGTAAGTAAGCAAGGGCTTTATTAATCCTCTGCAAAACGTATTCTGAGTTGCAGACAACAGCTATTAGGCGTACATGTACATTGTAGCTTATAAGTAATCAATATAAAAAAATAATGAGACTATAAAATTCAACGGGCTCTTCACTTTCGATCTTGTAAACATAAATCGATCGCGTCGAATAAGCAGACTTTCTAATTATTTTGCGGGGCATACTATTATGAGGGGGATGACTGCGCACGGTTCATGGGGATACTTTAGCACGAGGGGGTTAGTGAACCGCTGATAAGCTTTCCTGTGTGTCGTACTATACGTTCCGTATTTCGTATAACCTGTCTGTAATCATACTGCGTTTGTCAATATGAATAATAAAGAATATTATTATTATTAACTGTTGTAACATTGATCGCAATATAAAGAATTTGCTCTGTTAAAACATCCACACATGTACGTTATCATTAACTTAGTGCAAAAGTATACAATGTATAATATGTTGCTGCCTATGACGGCGTGTTAAAAGTGTTTTAATTGGAACTGTGTGTTTCACATTGCATTATAGTTTTCTGTTTAGAGACACGTGAGTGATGCTAGTAGCATTTAAGACGACCAAAATAAATTAATCTTGCATTTATTGTGAGAAGTGGTGTTGTGGGATAAGCGAAATCTCGCGGCCAGAGCGTTGCAGGTTCGATTCAGACCCAACCCACTCGGTGGGGATCCAAAGAAAGTTCTTCGCTAGCTCTTAGCTACGACACAAGTCAGAACGCATCTAGGTCAAGTTCTTCGTCTGGTTGGTTATTTACCGAATGGGATGGCTGGTCAATACATAATACAGAATGATTTCGTTAAAAAGGTGTCTCATTATATTTATTGAATTGATTTATTTTAACTTAGAGATTTCTGATGTGCTGTAGAGCCTCTTCATGTCCACTACTAGTTATATGTACATGCGCTCCCGACTACAGCGCTGATGCGTATCCGGAGTTAACATGCCGAAGCGCCTCATTTAAGCCACCATCGGATTATTACGAATGAAAGTTGAGTCTACCTATTATGTCACGATCTCATATGTTACAATTGTTTTTCGTATCAGTATCTAAACCATTGTAATTATTAAGCATTCCGTAGGACAATTGTGAGTATCACCCTGCATTCTGGCGAAGCCATCCACACTCATCCTCTTCTCGTAGATCTCGATAAGATTAGTCTATTGCGCCGAATTGGATGACCGCCGCATATGCAGTTATTTTTAATACTTTATAGTTTTAACATTTTCAGTTAATCATCGATTTTATAATTTAATCTGGACTTTACGTTGTTACTTCAAAGAGTGTTGTAAGCTGAGAGCGTTTTGTGAAAGTCTTTCTAAACCCAGATACTTTCTGGATTTTCGTGGAGTCCGCTAATATCGCTCAAGTTCGAAGAATTGTAATTACAATTTGCGATGGAGAAGCAACAAATTTTTAGTAATAATCTCAATACTAACTTTGCAATTCAACTCGACTCTGCAGAATGCTTCCTGAACTCTGTTTTTGTTCAACTGAAACTTAGAGTGCTAGATCGCATTGTCTAACATTTTATATCCATTATAGTCTGCTATGACAATGGAGTACTGGCTAAGACAATTCGCACCTTCCGGTAGTTGGTGTTTGCAATCAGAGTTCGACTCAGGAAAGACCCCATCAGGACAATTCATCATTCATTTGCTAGATTGTGTTGTAAATTGAGACATGTGCCTTGAATTGGGCGCCGTGCGTGGCTGCCATCGGTTTATATTCGATTGCTGTAGACATCTGTATCGTTCATTGATATTATACTTGTAATCATACTGCATTCTTTTCATTGTGAATTTAACAAACGAATATCAAAAGCATAATTACATCAAAATCACGACTGAAAATGGACAGACACCTTTAAAATGTTGTTACAACGAGTTATATATTCATCCGCTAGGTTATTATAAAACATAATTTACGTTAATCGCATTCGTAACGTGTAAAAGTGTACTGCTGTCACATTGGAATTACTTGTTTGCAGTGATGGAAATTGTGCTGCATGGTGGCGCAGTGGAATAGTCATCGTTTTCATCCGAAGGGTCCCGGGTTCAATTCAGATCCAAATCACTCGTTGGGACCTTGAGCAAGTACTTCGCTCATAATTTTTGATGGTGTCTTGGTGCATAAACTCCGACACTCTTTGTAAAAGGTGACCCTATAGACGTGAATAAGCAGTATAGAAATAATATTATAATTATTATGACCTAAAAGTAATGAAATAAATTGAAAGTGTTGGATAACATCTATTTTCCTATGGTTATCCAAAGGCAAATCCGTTACAGGTACTATGGCGAAAACCCGCGGGCCAGCACCTATGATAATTTCATCATTTATCAATCTGCGAATCAATAGATTCAGTTTTCAGTATAGTGCGAATTACATTCCAGGTCTTTCTAATGCAATTTTTGAGTGTAGAAAACTCAGCTGCGTAGTATTGTTTCTCTGCGAATGTCTATAGCGAGATTAGAGACATGCTGTATAATTACATTATTTTGTGTTACATTTCGAATCTTTTCCCATTTGCTGATGGACAGCATAATATTTAACGTATTATAACTTTTATAATGCGCACTGAATATAGTATAGAGGTGTCGTACTTCCCTTTTTAAAGTAAACACAACGACTGTAGGTTGATGATCAATCAATCAATCAAACGCAATTTGTATAGCACCCCTTCAAGATCCCTACTCAGAGGCGCTCACTTTCTATTAGTAACATAAGACAATAGCTGTACCTCTATTCTGCCCTGTTCAGAATAAGTTCAGAAGTGTACTGAACGTTGCAATTATTATTGCAATTATTATTGCTCGAGACTATATCACTCATATGTCTAGCAAACTGGTGAGGAACCGTAGAACATTGAATCTAATCTTGCGCGAAGTTCCGACCAACCGAGTTCAATATCGGAGTCAGGAAAGAACTCCTCTCAGGAAGACTCATTCTTCATTCGCTAGATTATGTTGTAAATCAAGACATGAAAATATGCGACGTACTGCGTGGCTGCCACAGGTTAAATTCAACTCCTGTAACGAGTCAAGGACGTAACTTTGACTCAAAAGTGGTGGTGACTTTCTACAGGCTTACTCACTTAATCGAAATCGTAAACTCGACACTTCTAAAGCGCTCTGGAAAGCTAAGCGCTGGGCACCAGCTAATTCACGAGCGCTTCGTAAAGTCAAGAGGGTAGTCAATGAGAAAAGTCCGTGGTGGTCCGAAGTCGAGTTCCAGGAGGTCAGGGCAGAGGGGATTATAATACTTACTTATGCATAGAATTCTTGAACTTTTGTCTAGGTTCAGACTATGTTATGTTTACATTTACATGCGCTTTTATATCGGCCCTAATTAACATACACATAATTCATGTATATATTGTAGGCCTACAGGCATTGGAAAAGAAATGCATTTTATTCGTTACTTCTTTTATTTCGAATCGAAGATTTCTATAGCGCCTCTTCATTGTCCACTACTACTCAGAAGCGCTTCCGATTGCTGCGCTAATGCTGAGTCTGGGTTAACACGGCGAAGCACCACTGAGCAATTGTGAGCGAAGGATTTGCTTAAGGTTTTTACGAAATGGCAGCTAAAGGTAGACTAGAACCCATGCATCCCTTCGGACGCAAGACGCCCACTGCAACAATTCGCTCCGAATATATGGTGCATATATGTTAGAACCAAATAACATGTGATGCAATTTGTCTGAAAACATACAATGGACAATTACTGAAACTAATAATAATTATTTACGAAACAATATACCAAATGACTCATGACATTGTAGCCATATGAATTCATAATAGCTACTTTTAATGTTCATTATTGTAGTCAAGTGAAATGTTTACGATTGTTTTGTCAAATGAGAATTTGTACATATTTAGTTTGGACAATAATATTGTCTTTGCTTCGGCTTCTCTATGGGCGGAGTTGATCAGGGGCTAGGGGGATATGCCCCATGGAGAAATTGAGAACGTTTAGCCCATGCAGTTGTTAGCCCCAACATCCTCTGAAGTGATATATCATTGGCTCTTATATTTACTTACAATTTGCCAAAGCCTAATTGGAAGTAAGCAAGGGTCCAGAATGTACTCCATTTGACATAAAATTATTAAAATTTCGAATCCAGAAGCTCATTATGGTGACTATCGTGGATGACAGAAGTCTGAAGATTACGATTACAGTTACGAACTGCATCCGTTGGTCAAATGCAGTAAATATAGGAAATATATATATATATAGAAAATCAAAAAGAAGTAGAGGCCTAATATGTTATGGCGTTGTCATTGAATTTTGGAATGACAGCGAAACAATTTAAGGGGTCAATGGTTTGCTAGAGGGAACTGGAAAAATTGAGCTTTAAATTCGATAACGCCACAAGTTCATTTGTCACTACATGCAGTTCTACAGGTATGAACCATAATTAGTGTGATAAAGATGATTAGATAGGTCTTAGCACACGAGGACACACGATGTAGATATCTGGATGAGAAACTATACATATACGGATGATACAAATACCCGGATGTTTGTGTGTATACGTTATAGCGTGTGGTGGGTTATTGGCCTTTGCCAATTAGCGAAATTGTTGATTTACGGCAAACGTGTATGTGTGACTCATCGCGTGGTTCTCAATTGTGTGACTAAGTTTGCCTAAGCCTCCTAAACAGTCACTGGACTCTGTTTGCAACGTGGTTCGTATGTTCAATGTTCATATTGGTGTTCGTGCCGGTCTGTATGCCTGAAGGAACACGACCCGGGTTACGGTCTGTAGGCAGAAGTGCTGAACTATACCCAGGCACCACTGACTTTAGCAGGGGAGTAACTATATTTCGTGACTTGTCCCTAAATATGTTGCGTAAATAGTTTACGGTACAAGTAGATCACAAACGCTAAGCTTGCGTGACGACCGAATAATTATATCAAAGGTACGCGTATACATTATGTAACCATGGAAAGTGCTAGGTGGAGCAAAAAAGTTAAACCAGCCAGCTAATGAAATTGTAGTAAAATGATTACTAGCAAATATTAATTCTTCAATTATGAACAGGCGTGGACAAACAATAATTATCTAGCACTGCAAAGGAACAAAAAAGGTTTCATGAAAACAATTGCTTGTCAACTAATTGGATACCAAGTACCAACTGAACAGGCCCTGTAATGAGTGTTGAAAAGGAAGGGAGATTGTTTTGAACAGGAGGCTAGTTACATAAAAAAATAAGTACTAATTGAGACACCAAAATGCAACTAAATAGCTCTGTTTACTGAGAGGAAATGGGATTGTGGAGAATTGTACAATTTTCAAGTCCCAGGATGAGGTTGAAAAGCCTTTTTTGAAAGTAGGGAGTGAGGATATTGATCTAATGGAGAGTGGAATAGTGTTCCAATTCTTAGGACCGGCATGTTTAATAGATGCAAGTCTAGTATTTGTGCGAGCAAAGGGTACATTAATATATTGAGTCAGCATTTCTAGGGTGATAGCTATGAATGCTGAAGTTTAGTTTTAAAACGTCCAGAAAGACTAGTATCAGTTGCTTGTGGATGTAACGATACATGCATACTCCAACTTGTAGCTCTGTTATCTGATCTATTCTTAATATTCTGTGGTTGAGGAATTCCAGACTGGTATGGACTCAATACGGTATTTTAGCAAGGAATCTAATTGCTTTTTGGAGAAAATGATGTTTAGTAAGATTTGACTTGTATGCAGTGGCCCAAACCATGTTGCAATAGGTTAGTAATGGATAGATTAAGGAATAGTAGAGAGTGACCGTGCTTCTGGAGGAAGAAGTCTCGAAGTGGGATGTACGATAAGAAAAGTAGCTACCTCTCTGTCTCGGTCTCTGTCTATGTCTCTCTGTCTCAATTACTTTAATCTTAATCTCATCTATTGTTTTTATCTTTAACTCGGTTATCGTCTTTCTATCTCTCTCTACATGTATCTATTTCTCTTAATATCCTGATCCATTGCTTTGATGCCGTTTATTCCGTCTGTTCTCTCCGACCTTCTCTATACACGTACTTGCGTGTCTCTTTCTCTCTATGTGTCCTTGTGGCTCTATATTTGTTCTATCGTCCGTTGGAGCGTAGGCTTTTCTAGCTTTTCTACTTCATTCTATCTACTCGCTCCCTATCTCTCTGTCTTCCTTGCCGCCTCATCTTTCCACGAACAGTGTTATGTCAATATTCGTGTTACTGGTGACCTGGTCAAGGGTTTATTTGGTGCAGAGACTTTCTTTCCTGGCGGGCATTTGAACCTCGTTCCATCGACCAACAATACATTGCACTTATCGCTTCAGTATATGCATGCTACGTCTCTTTTTTCTCCTTGTCTTATATTCTTCTGTGTTTAGTTTACTTTGTCTTTATGTACTTTTATAGCGCCTTTTCAAGTCTGCTAGTACTCAGAGGCGCTACTGACTGCAGCGCAGATTCCGAGTCAAAGTTAGCACCTCATTTACTAAGCCATCTGGTGAAAGATGGTTGAGTCTGTCTGGAAGACTGGCTCTCTCTCTCTCTATTTCTGTCTGTCTGTCTGTCTTTGTCTGTCGGACACAAGGCACTGTACATCCACCTCTTCATCTTTCCATGTCATGACCTCTCCTGTTCCATCAACATATACCCTAGCGCCTTCGCTCTCTCAATATCTTCCTATCCTCATCTTCGTCGCATTATCATTTGCCAATTATCTTTTACTATCCACACGTGCTCCTAGATTTAGAGTGCCTTTTAAACCCTCCACAAAGAGCTACAGAAGCAATTTTGACAAAACCAATTTTATATTATTCGCCTCTCGCAGGAAAGCCATTCCACTCGATATTCACTCAATCCTTA
>JAQFXW010004421.1:0-11073 GCA_034693945.1 Dendrobaena attemsi
AACATTACATTTTGGGGAAGATGAGTTGCGAAATTTTTGGGCCCCCCCTTACTGAATTTCTAGATCCGCCGCTGGCTATACGAAACTGGTTTTAAGTAGTGTTACTACTCTACATTTTGAAAAAAGTCAAGATGGAGCGCTAGAAAAGCCAAGAAAATCTAAGGTCCCAAAAAAGCGTAAGAGTCAACAATTTTCACTAAATTATTATGATTTTCCCTCTCATTTTTCCAAAGCGCTTCAAACCAATAATTCTTAGGCTGGTCTTTACCAATTTTGAGCGAAAACTCATCGCGTCCCAAATTTTTTTATTACATTTTTTTATGTATTTTACCAACTTTCAGCGGAAAAGCCTAAGAAATCTGTCAATTTTGTGAGAATTTGTCAATTTGGAGCCAAGAAAAAAGCCACGAAAAAAGCCAAGATCCTCAGAAAAAAGTCCAAGGTCCTCAGAAAGAAAGCCAAGATCGAACCAAAAAAAGATCTTGTGAAGAAAAGCCAAGGAGCGGCAACACTGATTTTAAGAGTAAAGGGAGAGGAGTATAGACTGCAAGCAAGAATTTAGGAAGGTACGGTGGAACGAAGTGCAGTCCAGAAACAAGGTCCAATAGAAGCAAAAGAGCGAGATCGAGACCATAGTCATCCTGGTGCAAGGAATCGAGAGGTCAAACATAGGCTTACTAACGAAGAGGAAGATGGTGGGAAGAAGTTAAGTGCCTGTGTTTCCTCTGTTTCAGTAAAAGACTGAAACTTGTCCTATATATAAGACTGTCATGTTTCAGTGAGAATCTGTCATTCATTTTTCAAGACCGAAATATTCGTTGTGAAGAATTATACAATAATGACAATATAACGAAATTTCAACACAATTTCTCATAGGGAATGTGTATAAGTCCTGGAATGTAGGCTGTAATATTAAGGTAACTTGACATCAATAATTTAGACATTTCCTCTTTAGGCCTAGGCTATACCGTTTCTTGCATCCAAAGGCAAACCTGCGCAAATGGCACTTAGGCTTAAAACCACGCAGTAACAAGGTTTTTTCACATACTTGAATCTTGCATCAACGCAGGTTATTGCACTACACAGAATGTTCCGTGCAATAACCATGCAGGTCTGTTGTTCAAATGCCTATAATTAATTTCTAATTAGCAACAGCAGTTACGTGGGAAAATTGAGTCTATAATTGAACCTAATACTTTTGAAATTTTCTCATTAGACCATCTGTATTCTGCATGAAATAGCCAACTACAAGCGTTTTGTTTATGTCAAAGCATTAGAACTCATGTTGCCGATAAATATGAAATTGCAAAAAACCTGGTAGGCTGTTACTTCACCAGCGTCTTCAGCTGTATTCCATTATGTTGCATAGATGAATACTCGACTGCACGAAACTTACCATCCGCCCTCCTACAAGACTCGTAGTACATGTATGCTGTGGTTGAGATTTGTATATTTACTTATTCCTTTTATACCGCCTTTTCAAATTTACCCAGCTATTCAGCGTCGGTCCCGACGACAGCGCGAAGGTGTATCGTAGTTTACACACTGAAGCGCCTCGAGGAATTGTGAGTGTAGGTTCATATGCAGTGGCTTGGATCTCAATCAAACCCGCCCCCCCATTGGACGCAAAGCGGTAGCCTAAGCTATCCCACTCACCACCAACTCACAAGATGTCAAGTCGATTGGCCTGCAGCTGCGACTCTCCCACTTACTCTTACCCTAGATCTATCAGAAGCAAAGCAAGAGACCCTTTGTTTTCTTCTTCATCTGTCTCAATATCTTTAGTAGACTGCATTTCCCCTCCCCGTAGTGTTACAGTTGTCAAAATTAATTGGGGATGGGGGTGTCAAGAACTGAACTCCCTGAGGCATGTATCAACCGGAAAAAGCTGATGACTTTTTAAAAGTTATTACACGTAGTTCTCGGTAAAAATCATATACGTACATGTAGTTTTAAATTTTCCCTTTTCTAAGCCCAGAAAACTGATGACCATTTTTTAGTCATTTACTCGTATTTCTCAATAAGAAGTCCTACTTTATCGCAGATTTCTCTTTATTTCTCCCTCTTTTCTCTTTTTCGAGGCCAAAACGAACTGAGGGTAAGAAGCCAAACCTTTTTTTCTCTTTTACTAGGAGCTCAAACAGGTAAATAGGGTGCATCAAACCTTCTTCTCCCTCCCCCGACAACTTAAACACTGCATCTCTGCAATTACAATTTCCTGCCCAGATGTTCAATTCCAATTACTGTTAGTCAAACGTATATCGACCACTGAAACTTGCAATATATAAAAGGCTGCGTTACAAAGACATACTATAGACTCTAGACAGAGTCTATAAGCTAAAGGAATTGGAGGGCCATCAATATCATAATATTACCGGTAAAAATGTTCAAAGTTACGTTCATTTTACTACTCTCTGAAGTGTTGGTTCCAATGGTACAGACTACAGGCCAGTCCTGTCCAGACATTCGGTATTCACTGATCCAAGTCAACTCTAAAATAAAAGAATTGCAAGAGCTCATCGCGGATATATCTAACCAAGTGAATTCTAGCACAGAGTGTAAGTGACTACACCCGTCTACTTTCATCATGGTCATTGATTTACCTCTATCACTTAGACCTAGGCCTAAAATGAAGATCACAAGTTTTCGGGTCTTTCGAAGAAAGTTTCTTAAACGTGCAAAGGAATTCTCGATTTAACGAAAACTTCACACTGTAGAAACAGTGTTCTTCTAAGGAAATGTTATAATAATTTAATAAGAGGTCAGTGATTCAAATTGTTACCCAAGGCTTACTAATAATCTAACTGGCCAGCCCCAAATGTAGGATTCTGTTTTGTCACCTTCTTTGTCTGCTCATTGCTCATTGCTCAAGCTAACTCTGAGAGTTCTCCGTTCGCCAACTCAGGCGCTAACGTCTAGCTGAGGCAACAATAGTCGCGTGGCTGGTGTACGCTGCTCCAACCTGGTTGGGCCTGGCTTCGGCTGCAGACCGGGACAAACTGCAAAGAGCCAGACAAACGAATTATCTAAGGCACCACTGAAATTTAAATGGTGAGCGCAGCTGAAGATCGGATTCTGCTGGCGGTGAACCGGAATGTCGACAACGTTTATGAGACAACTGTTCCCTGATAAGATTAAGCGAAGTCATAGTGGGCGATCACGTCCACGTGACTAGGCGCTTCCGATTAATTCAGGAGGACAAGAATTTTATTTCTATGGTCGTGTTTAATCGCATATTCTAACTGCCCGCAAGTTACTGTTTTATAGCTGTTCTAATGAAGTCCAACTTCATATCCCTACCGACTTGTTTTGACTGATAATATATCTCCATCTATGTACTAAGCTGCAGTGTGTGTCATCCCATTGCTCAATAAACGAATATACGTATAATTATATTGTAATAGTAAGCCTACTATTTCTTACTGAGAGTGTACTGTTTCAGCTAAGTGCCCGCCTACTTTTACTTATGTGCCGTTGGCTGAAAGATGTTACAAGGCTGTCAATGAGCGTCAGGATTGGAACTCGGCGGCTCGGAAATGTCAATCTCTACACCGAGGCTCAAACTTGGTCGCCATTACGAATGCAGAAGAAGCCACAGAACTGACGATGTTCCTCACATCAACGCTTTCAAGTGTGTAAATTTGCTTACTAAAAGTTCAGAATTATTGTGTAACTTTATGTTTCACACAAATTGTTGTGTGTATCTTAAGCAATGACGATATCATTATATTTCTTCAAACTATTCAATATCTAACAGATTTAGAAAAATTATAGTAAAACGATTGATACAAAAAGCTTGTTTCAAAATGCAGATACAACTTTATGCCCTGAGTTTTGGACATCCGGTCAACGTCAGAGAATGAACGACTGTGACAGCCAGTTCGTGTGGAAAAGGTCAGAGGATGAAAAGCTGGTGTTTGAGTACACTAACTGGAATACAGGTGAACCAAACTGCGCCAGAAACGAGGAATATTGTGTGCACCTTGGTCCAAATATGGACTATCGTTGGAACGATATCAACTGCAACGAGCAGTATTGTCCGTTGTGCGAGTACAATCCTCAACAGTTCTGATATCGATTACCAACGGTCGCTTCTGTGTTCCCTATCGACGGAAGAAATAGCAGTGGTGGAGAAGATTCAAAAATGGTCTTTAAACAGTGAATCCAATAGACGCCGTCATGCGGAAGCGACTCATTTTAACTTGAATTTAAATTATGAGATGAAATCATGAAAACGTTGTTAGGCCTACACCGAAAACAATTTATTTATTAACTTTTAAACTATTAAGAGAGCTTTTCAAGCAAATTGTTCGAATCTATCAATGCTTTCTGGTTTAAGACTGAAATAAAGATTGGGCCTACTTCTCTTATCTGGTAGACGCGTTATGTACTACATGCATGTTAGTAATCATTCTAAGCAAGATAATGTAACATCGTCATCAAATCTAGTCGGTTATGATTCACGCTTAAATGTTCTGTACATGAAATTTTATTGTGAAAGGGCAACCCTGCCAGCCGATAATGATTCTGCTGGTGGTCACTTTGTCCCACAAACCACTTAAATTACACAATTTCAGAGCCTTATTCTTTGTGTTATGATCGCCCTAACACGGTTTGACATTTCGAGAGCTTTGACCATTTACATGTAAAGGCGGCTTGAATACTTGAATATACAATTCTATCGCTAATTTAACTTGCACTCTGCAATGTCGTAGGCCATCTTATACCGGGTGGGTCAGCATAACTGAACATACTTTGTATAGGCCTAGGTCTAGGCTACATGTAACTACGCCAATTCTTATAATCTACCTATACTAGTGAATCAACTTACGTATATTTCATTCTAGTAGGCTGCTAGCTTTGAAGAGTTGATCTGGTACTAGTTTAAATTTTAAATAAATGTTTGGAAGAGCCCTCCCATATTTTATTGTCATTGGTGAGGCAATGCGACAGACGAGAATCGAGTTTTGATCCTAATGGTGAGAACTGATTATGGATTTCATTCTAAACATAGTAGGCTTAGAGCATAGAATAAAACAAACGTTGAACCGTCAGATACGAAACAGGAACTTCTGGGGGTATTAGGTCTAAGCGGGAAAATGCTCATATAATAGTAAGATGAAAGTCTTAGTAATAGCCTAAATGATCAAGAAGCGGGATGAAGAAGGAATGTGTTCATATTATGACGTGAAGCGGGATGAGGGAAATGCTAAAACACCTGGTCTGTCTACGTGCCTTCATTATTTTCCGTTAGATAGGCCTACGTAACCTTCCGATGACATAAGAAAACTTGCCATTTTTTTAATTAAAATTTTTCCAAAAATTATAAACGCAGAAATAAACCTTGAGAATGCGTCCAAAAATGACTCACAAAGGCAAGCTCAGTGCTGTAGTCTCTTTAAGCATGATCTTATTGACCTATATAATCTTGTATATATTATAATTAAATAGACATAGCCTAAACACACTGTGAACGTTTACCTAACCCAACCCATTCTTCGTATTGCTTGGGGTCGACTAAGAGTCTTGGGATCACTAAAATGAGCGCCACTACAGCCCATAAATATTTCGAGTGACGCCAACGTCTCTGAAATGTCATCTCTGCCATGGTTTATAGATTATAAAAGTCATATAATCAAATCATGCAGAACGCAGTATTTATTACTGCAAACAATTAAAATATCAAAATTCCAGCCGATTGTTGAACGTGTATCGACCGCTGTTTGTTATATCACAGCAGCCAGACATTGTCTGCGCTCTTTGGACTGATGTAAGATATCTGTCTGCATGGGGACAAACGTTTAGAACAAACAAAGATTTTCAAGAAGATTCGATGAATCAGTAACGTGGACACATATTGAGAAAAATGTTCAAGTGTTTACGAGAATTCCTCATCTTTGGGATGTTGGTTACAACTTTTTACGACTCAGCTTGGAGCTGTCCCAGAGGTTTGTGTATAGGCCTAATAATAATTATTATTACTCTCAGACTTTAGTGATTCTAGTTTTAAAAGCATTCTCTAAATCGAAATCTTGTCTATCGTCATTCCACAGCGAACGCTGTAATCGTAAACTGTGTCGCTAAAATCATGATAACCTTTGAATTGAATATAACATTAGTCAAATAATTATGTAGAGCTATCTACATGTATATTTGAGAAACACTGCACGGGTATTTAAAATAAGAGTCAGAAAGATGTAACAGAAGGTCAGCGGATGGTAACAGCCTTTGAGATAGATGGGAGATGCAGATAAAGAGAGATATATTACAGGCAAAGTGGGGTATGACAAAGAGAAACGGATCATAAACATGCAGATATTCTACGGTAATTGACACGGCAGTTAGACCAATATAGCGTACAAGAAACTGGCATCATTGGAATTATTAAATAATTTCAAACAGCACGATCTGTTCAGGCTTGAGGAGATATCTGCCATGGAGAGAAAATGTTACAATGCATAGAAATGTCGACAACACCCAATTATATATGTCTGCAGGCATTAAGTTATTTACTCCTAATTAGTCAGTTTTTGACTGAAGAGTTCCAGTTTCTGGTTGCTAAAGATGTTGTTGAATTTTGTAAGTATTCAGTCAATTTATAAAGCGCAACTTGTTGAACTTGTAATCAATTTGTTGCTGACTTATATTATTGCCCGTCGCAGGTCGGGTTATACAGAAATATAAGACTTCTTTATAATATGCGTCAAAACAATTATTATTACAATCTTCATAATGAAAACTTCGGAAGTTTAGAAGGAAGCGCTGCTAGCGTAGCCAATCGATGAAGGCTGAATTTTCATTTGCCAACGACCTAGTATTAAAAAAGTAGGGGTCTATTACTTTACAGTAGGCCTTCTGCATTACGCCTAATGATCGTTAAATGAGATAATTTCTTTTTGAAAGAAAGCTCAATAAGAATTAATGTATTGTAAGCTTATCCTTGAATTCAACGAGACGATATAAATGAATTGTTCTAACTAAACTTTTAGTTAAACGTTTTGCTACGCAGCAATTACCTGTGATCCTGGTTTCACTCATCTGCCATCTGCTGGAAGTTGCTACAAGGTTTTACTTGAGAGTCACAACTGGACCTCGGCTGCTCAGAGATGTGCAACGCTACATCGTGGTTGTCACGTGGCTGCCGTTACATCTGAAGCAAAAAGCACTGCTCTGAATACATTCCTTGCGACAGAGCTTTCAAGTAAGTGCCAATTTGTCACCACTATTCGTGTTCGCTTAGAGTAGGTCTGTAAATAACCTATATGCCTACTTGTTTAATATAGATAGGCCCAAAAAAATTTTACATTTATGTCTGTATCCAAAATAAATAGCGATAATAGTCTATCTCTTCGAACTAAAAATCTAACAGTTTTCTATGGTGCTAGGACAATTCGCCGTGGGACAATTCGGCGCGGACAGTTCGTGCCATATTGTCTGCGCCGAATTATCCACGCAGAATTGTCCCACGCCGAATTGTCCGGTCATCATTTTCTATAAGAGCCTAGTTTTCGCAGCATAAAAGATGCAAATTAATGAATTAAGGAAAAATAGAGAGCTGTTTTACCAAGTATACCAAGTGATCACTCTCACCTTAGAAATCTAGTCTTTAAGCAATTTAGCTGCTTTTAAGTTTATCTTTTCTTAAGCCTACCCGAGTACACGTGTAAACAGAAGATTGTTTATTTAGAAATAGGCCTACATTTGAAATGTATAGGCTATCCACCATGAATCGTGCAAATAATTAAATTCTTTAAGCCAATTTATAGGCTAACAGTAACTCTCATTCGTGGTTTTGTGATGTAAAGAAGTTGCAGGTGGTGACACTTCTTGCATAGCACACGAATATCCACGATTGGGAAATCTTCTTTGGACAAGCGGTCAGCGTCAGATTGAAAAGAACTGCAAAACTCCATTCGAATGGAAATTATCAAGTGACGAAACGCTAGAGTTTGAATACACCAACTGGCTTGCAGGAGAGCCCAGCTGTGGAGGAAATCACGAATTCTGCGTCGATATTTGGCCGATGAAGAACTACACTTGGAACGACATACCGTGCGAATTGAAGATTTGTCCTCTGTGCGAGTACACGCCTTAACATGATTTATAAACATTAACTTTACGTCGTGAGCCTGATGAGTAGAAGGACATTATTATAGGTCTACTTTACGTAACTTATTATAATCTGCAGAGTAGAATATTCTGTAAAATTATTTTTAAATTGACTGAACTCTGAATAATTGGTTTCAATCTACTAGAAAGTTGTCATAAATCATATTTTAATTCCTAATTAAAATACTGCAATGAAAAGGTCGACTAATATTAAATTATTCTTGCATTGGGATCAATAATGACAATGCACATTTTGTATGAGACGACCTGTATCATGCATGTATGTTGTGCACATTGCACATGTATGAGATTACTAAGTCTTGTATGAAATGTCTGTACAACGTACAATAATTGTACTGTACGTTATACCCCGTAGTCGATCGAGTCGTCATGCCACGATCGACTTGGCTCTGCCGACGATCGACTCCATCGACTTCGTCTATGACTCGATCGATTTGACAAATCTACGATCGATTTGATCGACTTAGTCGACTTGGACTAATGGATTGTTGATCAGAACTAGATATAGAACTAAAGCTGTATGTCTAAATCTGTCAAAATGCTGTTCATATGACGTGGCCATTATTTGCCGAGTAGATTTTGTCGACGGCAACGTCGTTAAACTCTGGAAAGCAAACCAAACTAAATGTTAATTTTATGTAGCCATTTGCTGGCACTTAGTATTGCACTTTCGCCTTCAATTTCATCAAGTAGGCCTAAAATAGACAGTAGGCCTACTAGATAATTTACAGTAGGCACATTGGCCTAGGTCTACACGCTTGTTAAAGGATTTGAACTTCCAGTTCCGTTCTAACTTAGCCTACAGACATTCGAACTTTTGACATCGTCGTTGCCGATTATAGGCCTGATGCTAAAATTGCCTGAAACTAAGGCATGTTAACACGTACAATGTATGTCTTAATCTTGCCATTTTCTGTTCAGTAGGCCCTATCGTAAAACTGCCAACACTTAGGCCTATGACTTAAGCTTTCACGTTTCCAACGCGCCAAATTAAAATTCCAATTACGTTGTCTGAACTTGAAAATAGGGATCACCACGGTAGGCTACATCGCGTTTGACGTTGCCACGGAAAATAGTAAGTAAAAATTGTCGAAGTCGATCGAGTCTCGGAAATTGCGATCAACTCGACTTGGCAAAGTATACGATCGACTCGACTTGAAGTCGATCGAGTCGACGACATTACGACTTACTCGACTTGGCCGGATCCACGATCAACTCGATCGACTTACACGATCTACTACGGGGTATACTGTACGTTGTGAACTTGTGTGGGTTTTGATGACGTACCATTATCATACGTCTGTTTGCTGCTGTACTATTACCTTGCCTGCGTCCTTAAAAGCTGCTCTGACATGAAAGATGAAGCAATCTACCGTGTGCCGAAAGCTAACATGTACAATATTGTAGATGTAACAGCATACTTGTTTGTATATTTGCATGTACGCGTGCATTTGCATACATAAAATTATGTTTGTATGCATGTAGGCCTATGTATGTAACTATGCATAGTAGGCTACTTTAGCCTCTCAAAGCATTTGCATAGCCCTCTTGTACATGTAGGGCGAACCATTCAGAAGCGCTCCCCGTGTGCTAGGCGCCATAAATCCGAAGAGATATAGGTTGAAGATTGAAGAGTCTAAAAACAAGAACCCCTTTTAGTAACGGTACATAAATAGACAAATTTGAAAGTTTTTTTATGTAATTTATTGTCAAAATTATGATTAAAATAAAGAATTGCTTGGAACTGTTAGACCAGTGAATGTTGAGTATAGTGCATGTTTTCTAAGTGTTGTAAGACACTTTGTGGTGTTCTTTAAGTTGGAACCCCAAGATATATTGCAGTAAGACAGATAAGGAAAATGAAAGTGTAGTATAAATTGGTTAAAATATGTGAAAACAATAAATGTCTTATTCTTTGAAAAACTCATTGCGTCGATGTGTAGGCCTATCATTATTGCCACAGGCATCGGAAGTGACATCGTGCCGCATAGTTGACTATTAACATTAAGCGCTCTTATCCAGCATTAAAACACTTCTTTGCAACTATGTAAATATGTCAAAAGTTTTCTCAGAAATGCCATAAGTTGTCACATGCAAAAAGTGAAAACTTACTGCAATGTCCTTGCACTTACAACAACTATTCAAACAGTGTCCAAAAGTAGCTTAAATACAAAAGTAGCTTAAATAGCACAAGTCTAAGTCTTGCATCAAACAACTGTACTCACTTTCATGTGCCTAGACTTTCAGTAGGCTAATAGTCAGTGTCTGAAACGCCACACTTTCCACAGAGGTACATGTATCATACGCATGACGATCGGCGATCGTTATAACGGAAGCGAGAAGGTTAATGGCAAGAACGTTAAGAGCAAATTCAAATTCAAATTCAAAACTATCGCCTACTGGTATCCAAATTCTAAACGTAAGTTAAAAGCGTAAGACTTAGGCCTTATCGATCACTGACATCCTTCATACTATGTCAATCGATCAATCTACAAAGGTGGGCCTATATAGGAATTATAGGCTACTAACCTCCGTACACTGCTTTTCTATGCACATCTATGTCATTCATTGATTCGTTTCAAGAATTCGTATAGCGCCGATGCGAGAACCTACTCAGAGGCGCTCCCAGTTCAAGCACGGCAATACAATCTAGGCTTCAGAAGTCTGAGGAAGGCAGTCATACTGGAACACAGAGGTCAATCAGATAGCGAGGGGCGGACTCAGCTACACAGTTGCGCATTAAAGAAAGAATCTTGATTTGAATGCGCTGGGCTACAGGGAGCCAGCGCAGGGTATCCCTAATAAAAGATGAGATGCTGCCGAATTTAGGAACACCCAGTGGCGGATCCAGGGGGGGGGGCCCGGGCCCCCCTTAGACATACTGTAACCCTAACCCAAATTAATTCCGTAACTCAAACCCTAAATTCAATTAAAATTAATAAT
>JAQFXW010004422.1:0-11072 GCA_034693945.1 Dendrobaena attemsi
TCCATCCATCATCTATCTAGCATCCATCCATCCATCAATCCATCAATCCATCCATCTATCTATCTATGGTGTGTTGTACCTCTCGCTGAACAGTCTAATCTACCAGTACTTCAGGAGGAGGTGCAGCTTCGCTTGAACGAACTACCGTCCCTGTCTCCGTGTTTCATCACCCGTGACCACCACCACCAGCAGCAGCAGCTGATGAGCCGCGATGCCAACGTCTTACATAGCGTCGGCGCAGTCGACTGTCATGAGATGGGAGCCACTCGACCGAATCCGCCTGGCGATAGAGATGGGAATCGCAAGAGACCTGCAGCTGATGTTCGTTATGTCAATTATAACAAGTAGGTCAACCTATGAAGCTTTGTATATGGTATACAGCATGGTTATAATTATATTAAAGTTATAAATTTACCAGGGAAGCATGGTGGTGAAGTGTACTAGAGGCTGCCTATAGCTTGCGTCCGAAGGGTCGCGGATTCGATTCCCACCCAAACAGCTGCGTAAAGATCTTGCTCAAGCAAGTCCTTCAGTCACAAGTGCACGTGTCGCTTTGGCGTGCTATGTTCGGAACACCTCCGGGCAGTAGTCGGGACCGCCTCTGAATAGCAGTGGACTGATAGAGGGTGTAGGTCTATAGAAATTCGTATACGTATAGCCTACATACATGCATGCATACTAGACTGACGTGCAAATTTGATAGTGAGACAACTCTGTTCAATTGTGAGTGAAGAACTTGCCTAAGATGACTGCGCAGTCAGTGGCTTGGGTGTAGATAGTAAGGTAAATTTAAACTGCTCTGGATTGAGGTCATTTGAGTAAAAGTGGAGCATGGTGTCGATTGAGGTCGTTATTGGCCTACATACAGTATAAGACAATACAACGTTCTTTTCAATAAGTTCAGAAGGACGTTAATCGCGCAACGCAGTTCTATAGTAAGGTAGATTTAAGCTGCTCTAGTTTCTCTAAAGATCTAGCATCACAATAGTTCAATCGTGAGTCAAGGACTTGCCTAAGATGACTGGCAGTGGCTTGGGGTGTACATGTATAGATTCGAACCTGCAATCTTTCGGTATACAAGGAACAGAACATAATTTTTCCACTACATCGCCACGCAATTGAAGCGTCTATACTAAGTCTTATAGGCCAATAATCCATGCGTAAACCTTTAGATTATGCATAGGCCTACGATGAGTTTGATTACCATGACAACGACGACCACTTTATTTCAGATCGCCTGATAACGGCAAGCAGACGAACGGTCGTCCTTTGACACCACCTGCGAAGCGTTTACGCGCCTCCATCAAACCCGTGGCCTATCCGAAGAGCAACTTCCATTCGCTAGATGACGCTAGCAACGCTCGTCCTACAGACGACGGCGGCAGCGGCCAATCCGACTCATCATCACCTCACCAGACTTCCCATGAGTTGAACGGTAGTCCTCCACTTGGGCACATCAATGGCATTCGGTTGATAACACCGCGTCTGGACAAAGGCGAAGAACCCAAGAACCGGAATCGCCTCTATTCTGGTAAGATCAACGTTTCATCAATTTCATCACATGATAGGGCCTACGTTTGAAGAATAAAAGCAAAATCTGACGAAGGCTATTGCAAGTTGGTTGGTTCAATTGGTTGCACATTGATTGGGCCAACACAAGTCTTAGTAGGCCCCTGTTTGCATAATCGAAATCTTAGTCTTTGCAGAATGGAAGATTGCTCTTCTTTTATGCAGGTGTATGCAGTCTTGTAGGCCTATCTATAATATTAGGCCTATATAAGAGAGGGAAAGTTCGATATGGAAATAAATCGAAGGGTAGCAATAGGAAAAGTTGCAATGAATGGTTTGGAAAAATATGGAAGGACAAACACGAAAAAAAGATTGGTAAGGGCCTTGATCATACCAACAGTAACATACAGTAGTGAGACTTGGACAATGACTAAGGAAAGGCGAAAACAGATTAACGCATGTGAAATGTGAATATTGGAGGAAGATGCTGAAAATATCATGGACAGAAAAAAGAACTAATGAATGGGTACGCATGGCAATTGGAATCGAGAAGGATGAGACGTTACAACAAATAGTGCTAAGCATAAAGCTGAGGTCCTTTGGACATGTTATGAGATCAGATGGATTGGAAAAGGAAGTGATGTTGGCTTGTGGAGAGGGAACGAGAAAACAAGGGTGACCAAAGAAAATGAATGGATGTGAAACACGAAACAACTGGAATGAACTTGGCAGAGCCAAGGGACGCGACATCAGAATGAAAGGGAGAAGCTTCATCATGACGATCGCTAGAGTTCAAAGAACTGACAGCACAAGGTGTCAAGGTGTGTATCTATAGTTTATAAGTAGTGAAGGGACTGATGGACCCAGGACAGCTTGAAATAAATGACTCAGTCACGTGATGACTGCAGACGTTTATAGTTTGAACAGTGGCCATATTGAAGTTCATAGTGGGATTCTCTGCTAGTTGCTGACCTTGGAATGCTCCTTAACACGGTGTCAATTAAGAGTTTTATAATAGGCCTACTGGTTTCATGTCTGAGTTGTCAACAATACTGAAAGCAAAAAGAATAGTGTCAAAGTTCACTGTAGAGTGGAATGAATGCTTTTGATACAATTTTAATGCTGAACATATATATTTAGTGCAATAAATGTGTAGGAGGCTGTCATAAATATGTTAGCTGTGATTGATTGTCTGCCAGTTCAGTGCTTTTGTAAAATTTCTTAAAACAAATCTAACTATGCTGTTTAACTGTTTTAGGTTGTTCTATTGGTGTTTCTATTGATCCCTGTGACAAAGATTGGAATTATGTTGAAGCAGTGAGTTTTCTGTGCTCAGTCAATCAGGTCAACCAGTAAATAAGTCAGTCAGTAATTAAGTCAGTGGGCCATATTTCAGTCAGCCAATTAGTCAATTAGAGTCAATCACAAAGTCATTAGGCATTAATAAGCAACCTATGATACACCAGCTAGCTAGTTTGTCAGTCAGCCATAATATGGCATTATAATGACATAATTGACATGGTTTATATAGTGCTAAAATTATATTATGACCTAAAATATATGTTATATATGGCATGTCGGGTATTTCCCTATATTCAATTATTATTGATCTGTTAATTATTTGTTGGGATGGAAACTAGTTAGTTTTTAGTTGCTTCTCATACATTGACTTGAATTGTAATTATAGTGTATATCAAAATGTATGTTGTATGTTCCAGGAAAAAATTGACCGTTGTCCTTCACTAAACACACTTTAACATAACCCATACAAAATGTCATAGCTTGAAACTGATTGTTCACGGCTACACTGGAAATAGCATGTATGAACAAACAGTATATGATTATCAATCAATCATTTAATCGACCAATCGATCAATATAAATTTACATAGCGCCTCTTCAAGATCCCTACTACATTTCCAATTGTTTTGTAGCGTAATCCATATTAAAGAGTAAGCTTACACATTGATTTTGTGCGATAAATAGATACTGCAGTGCATTGTCGGTCTGGCAGAGCGCTGTCAGAGGGCGCTACATGTTCTGCAAGAGAGATCAGTGCAGAGAAGTAACAACGGTCTGGCTACTAAGAACATATGTGAAGTTCCTTTGTCCTTCTCATCCTCCTGTTCTTTGTCAGCCTCCTCTTCCTCCGTATCCTGCAACAGTAGGTTTCAGACGAATGAAATAGCCACAAAAACACAGCTTCCAGTTCGTTTAACGACAGCAGAAATTCAGAAGGAAGAATCAGGACTGGATTTGATGCTCTGTGCAGGTACATTTATAGGCTTTTACTGGAACATTCTATAACATTATGTTGCCATGCAATCGCAGATTAAGCCTACTATTATTGACAGTATTATAGGCCTGATGCTTATGACAATACAAACAAATTAACAACATTAAACACAACACATTTGGCATACATACATGCATTCATGTATGTACAGTAACATACATATGTATATATATATATACATGTATACTTGCATACATTATAATATGCATACATACATTACATACATTTGACATGCATAAATACATAACCATGACCATAACCATACTTTTTATTGATTCCGAAGTAAAATTTTACAGTAACAGTTATAGCAATAATTTATTACACTTTGACATTGGAAACAATGGGATAAATCTAGAGCCAAAGCTCTGCTAGCAAGGGCACCCCATAGTAAATTGCATCATATAATTACAAAGAAGGCAATCATGGTAGTAAAGTGAAGTTAAGCAGTTAATTGATTATATAGGACTTAACTATCGTATCGTATCTAAACATTTCTATAGCGCCTCTCGTAGGGTCAACCGTTCAGAAGCTCTTCCAGTGTGCAAGGCCCCGCGAATAGAGAATGGTCTTGCAATGAGATAGGGAGGCGGATAGACTGCCAGAAAGAATTTCAGAGCGAACACAGGGAGATAGTGCATTCAAAAGAGAGGGACCAATAGAATCAAAGGAACAAGAATGAGCCATAGTCGTCCGGGTTTAGGGAACAAAAAGATCATGCCTATCGGCAGAACGAAGAGGACGATTTGAAGAAGCTGAGTGAGGACGAGCAATCATGTCAACAAGGTATTTAGGAGCAAGACTCAGCTTGAAGATAAGTGTCAGCATTTCAAATTGTATGCGAGCATAGAGAGGCAGCCAATGGAGTTCTTTGCAGTTAACTAGTTAACTAAGTACACACAACAAGATCAAAGTACTCTTTGAAAAGATATTATATGCGTAATTGAGTTTTAAACAAATGAAAGTCAAGGATAATTCTTAATTGGATTGGTAGGCTATTCCATATTAGGTGACCAGCGCCCTTTAAGAAAATTTTTCTCTAATTGGTATGAGCAAAGATTCCTCTTTAATTTGATACTTGCATACATACATAATTGCATACATACATGCATACATATGACACACATATATATCTACATGCACTATATACATGCACAGATGCATACATACCTATGATAGTAGATACAGAAATATAGGAAGGCGGAAAACTTTATAGATTGATAGTGTCAATGCCTGAGGGAGTGAGGGTATATAGTTTGAATGTGCTTATGTGTGCCAGATGCAGTGAATGACCTCAAACGTCAGGCGATGCTTGAACTGCGGCAGGCGGTTGCTGTGGCTGAGTCGAAGGCACACATACTTTCCTCAGAAAGGATGGATATCCATAGGACACTCGATGACATGCGAGACAAGACAAGAATCGAAGTGTCAGAGCTTCTCAATCGACAGGTTGACTGCAATGAAGTTAGTCTCTGAAACCCCCATACTATGCAAAGCAAAGAACTAATTAAAGCAATAGGTCCGTACATGTTTCCCGTTAATGGATCTCCACCACTGTACTGTGACCCATTCCGCTGCGTCTGGGCTTCGACTCCAATTTCCTGCAAGGACTGATCTCTGTGTGAGTAGGATGGGCACTTGCTTCGGCAATCGTGTATTCTCTGCAGCTGGCCATCGGTGCTGGAACAATCTTCCACCAGTCACTCGATTTACTGACTCTGTCGACCAATTCAAACTGAAACTGAAGTCTCACTTGTTCCTCAGGGCATACCCACTCTAGTTAGTACTGTTAGGTGCCCTTGTAACGGCATGGCATTATTACGGTGCCCCAGAACTGGTCGTAACTATTATTATTATTATTATCAACAAGAAGGTGCTGTTAAAGAAACTGTAAGCTACAGACAGCTATGTGTCCATTTCTGTCTTCTTTCCTCCTTCCTCGTATTTTTCATTCCCCATTTTCTCTCATGCTCCTTCCCTTTCTAGGGGACCTATTCTCTTTCTTCATTGTCCATTCGTATAATTATGATAAGCATTTAATGAGCTTCGTATTTCTCGCCAAAGTGCCAGAATATTCGCTCAAATAATTCTTTTAAGTCAGCCTATAGTAACTATTAAAAGTAAGCCCTGTTTGATTAACTGCTATAGAAACTTATGTAACCATGGTTGAGATTTTCGACTGAAACACAAATCAAATTGATAGCAATTATTTTACTGCAATTAAAGTTCCAATCCTGAGTTTTAAGCAATTGAATAAATGTTAATAAAACAACTTTGAAAATAAGCAACTAAAATGAGAGTTCTTGTTTTCTCTTCTAAAATAGGAAAATAACTAAAACAAAATTACTTCTAGACCTCTGACTTTCCGTGAGCTTTGACAAAAGCATTTAACGTCGTCTTTAGAATGCACTGCAAATACCTGCGTGTTTTTCTGAGCAGAGTTGCTGGAACTGCGGGCGTATGGCTAGCGAGACGTGCAGCGGATGCAATCAGGCGCGTTATTGTGGCATCTTCTGTCAACATAGACATTGGGAAATCCACCACAGGATCTGCAGAAAGACGTTGGCGACTCACTTAACATGCAAATTTCCACCCACTCGACCTGATCCTGGCGGATGCCTATATTCCGAGGGCAGAAGATCGTCGCTAAACCACACCCATTTAGTATCAACACTAAATGCGGACTCTAACAGTAGTAGTGGTGTGGCTGTTGTATCGACTTTTCAAATACCTTCCGAAAACAGAATGCA
This sequence comes from Dendrobaena attemsi, assembly GCA_034693945.1. Lineage (NCBI taxonomy): Eukaryota > Metazoa > Annelida > Clitellata > Crassiclitellata > Lumbricidae > Dendrobaena > Dendrobaena attemsi. Next base: position 6,552 of record JAQFXW010004422.1, read on the forward strand.
TCTTCAGACAACAGAAGCATTCTGTCAATCTGAATCCCAACTGATTTTCAATGTTAAACAAGAAGCAATTTGAAATGTTAAACCAGTGTTTTTATAGACCAATTAAAGCAGCCAAATTGCTCTGGGGTGATGTAAGAGAAATGGACAACATGCTGACATGAAGTAATTGCGACTTCGGCACCTCGGAGAACAATAGACCCGCCGGTGTCACTTTAGCCCCCTCGAATGTTCTATAAGAAAGATTGTCTCGCGGATAACCAATATAATGTTCTGGCGGTCGATGTGTTATAGTTAATTTAAATCATTATCAATTATGTGTTCATGCATTGCTGAATACATGCACACACATAATAGGCTTACAACACATCCTTGCATGTAATGATAGAGATCTGAAAACTTCTGTTGCCCCACTTAAATAAAAATAATGCTGTTTAAATGAAACTAAGTTATGCGTGCATACAAACATAGTAGAAATCTGAAAACTTCGGTTGTGCCCATGGCGCCCGCCGAAATGTTTACACATAATTGCATATATAAATGCATACACACATACAAAAGGGGCGAAAGACCAAAAAGTTACAAGAGGGGCATAAAGCAAGAGTTTGAATACTTCAACAAGGAAATTAACAATATGAACATTTTCATAGAGTTCTTAAATGTATAATTTAAAAATGTGAAGCAATTTGCAAGAAATCACTTATAATTTATTCGTATTTTAGTTAAAGTATTTATAAGTTCGTAAAACTTTCAGTTAAAATACAACTGCATTCAATTTTCCCAGGGGGCAAGTGTCTCCTCTAGCTCCTATGTGTGGGCGCCCACAATTGTGCCAAAATGCAGCTTAAATCAAATTAAACAGTCAAGGCTTATGTCAATATCTATAGGGCCTATGTTTTTCAATGTACAATTCGATACTTTTCAAACAATATTCAAAAAGTCATTTATGCTCTAATTAAAGTTTTTAATTAAAACTTTTTATAATAGGCCTATTATTTTAAGATAATCTGAAGTCTGCTGCTGTATCCATTGAGTTCGTTTAGGTGTACGAATACGATGTGTGCGCATATTCTGTCTACATGTATAATCTATGTAAATTTCTGAGTAGCTGTATATTGTTAGTATAGCAAAGGTTGTAAAAAAAAGAGTATCGGTACAAGTATTGATATCAAGTTTCCAGATGTTGCCCAGTATGCAGGTGTTCATGACAACCTGAATTAGCTCAGCCTGTAGCAGCTCTTCTTTTTAACATAAATGTAATGTAGACTTTCAAGATAATAATTCTCTCTGCATACACACAACGTACCGTGTATAATATGTTGATATATAAAATCAAGTCCGCAGTCTATAGCCATGCATAAAGACTCGTGCCTTTTCAGTGTCACTCGTGTATTTCTATCAGGACATGCAGTATTTACTGATCAAAATTTATGTGGTGTAGGCCTAGTAGTGACAAATCTGGGGTAATTTCGGCCAATCTTATGATTTTGTAAATAAAATTTTACAGGCTGAAATACAATTCAAATTTACAAATGAGTGCCAAATTTCACCAAAATATTTAAAGGAGAACAAAAGTTATTCAACTATTAGTAACATCATCTACTGTCTTTGAAGGTTCAAAAACGTTTTTAACAGTTATTTGCTGATGTTTCCGCCAAAAGCAAACATATTTTAATGAAATTTCACATGCTTAAAGATAGCACATTGCATATAACTACCAAATTATATCAAACTACATCATATACAACATGAGTTGCAGCACATTTTTGAGGAAAATTTGTTGCATTACACGTTTTTAAATCATCAGAATTCAGTAGGTTGACTCATTAAAAGTGCTACAACTATTGATGTGTTTGAAATATTTCAATAAAATTTGGTACTTATATGGAAGTATGAATTGCCTTCAAGTTTGTAAAGTTTCATTTCAAAACATTTTCCAGGTGAAAATAATAACAAAAAGCCGCTAAATATTACTCGAACCATCAAACGACAGTGGGTGACGTCACTAATAGTTGAATAACTTTGTTGTCTTTGAAATATTTTGGTGAAATTTGGCAGTAACATGTAAATATGAATATGTGTTTCATCCTGTACAATATTATTTGAAATTTCTTATTTTTGACGGAAATATTAGCAAAAGACGTATACGGGCTGCCTGGCAGTGCCTGCAGTTCTGTAGGCCTAACTGTCCTTGAATTGCTTATTAGGCCTCTAAGCCGCAGTTCGATCTTATTTTTTCAACACATAGCCTTTACAATTAGTGGCCCTGCCACCATAACATGGTCGAATTTACCATAAACAACACCAACCATCCACGACCACCAGCATTTCAGTGTGCAATGTTCATGCATGTCTATACAGTGAGTAAAGAATTTCGATTACGCAACTGTCAACAAACATATAGGCGTAGTGGTTTATGGAAATAACAAAAATTATTAACATGTTTACAATATTAGCCTAGACTACCTTAAATTGTTGAGCTCTCCGTGATGGATTGAAAAATTAATATAAACCAAACTCGTTTCTTGACCTACAGGGTGTGCCAGAAAAGTGAGAACCATGCGGTTTTCTCTTAGTATTTCGGTCAAAAGTAAGAATTTTCAAATAACATTTTACATACTGAAAGGCAATTCATATTTACGTGAAATTCCCAAATTGCACCAAAATATTCCACACAGAACAAAAGTTATTCAACTTTTAGTGACGTCTCCCACTGCTTCAAAAACGTTAAGCAGTTTTGTGCAAATATTTCTGCCAAAAGTGAAAATCTCTTAATGAAATTTGTCAGGTTTAAAGCCATTCATATGTACATGTAGGCCTAACGGATTTATTTTATCAAAGTACTTCAAAGGCAACAACAGTTACAACACTTCTACTTGTAACATTTGTTGTGTTAAACTTTTTAATCATCAGAATACAGTAGCTCACAGCAGGTGGACTCACTAAAAGTGCTGCAATTTTTTTTGACTTTGAAATATTTTAATAAAATTTGGCACATGGTTGTATGTAGGCTAGGCTAGATATATGAGTTAATTAGGCGTACCCTTAATTATTTTTAGAATTTCATGACAAGATGTTACTCCTGCTCGAAATATTAGTAAAGAATTGTTAAACGTTATTGAACCATCAATAAACAGTGGGTGACGTCACTAAAAGTTGAATAACTTTTGTTCTGTGTTAAATTTTTGGTGAAATTTGATAGTTTTGCGTAAATATGATTATTGCCTTTCAGTCTGTAGAATGTTATTTGAAGATTCTTAATCTGTACCGAAAAATAATGGGAATAAACCGTAGGGTTCTAACTTTTTCTGGCCCACCCTGTATACATAGCTACCAATACAATAATATTGTTATTGTTACCAAGTAGTGCAACACAATTATTATTAACGGTATGAAAACATGTTTCTTACGATAGTAGGGCCTATAATACTAGATGGCAGCATTAAACTCTGCTTTTGCATAGGCCTGCTATAATGCTTTTTACAGAAATTTTTACAACAGCACAACCCCAGCCAATAACAACTAGGGGTCCCGGGACCTTACGAAGCTCCCCCAGTCGTAAGCACCCCAACTCCGACACTCCTTGGGGCTGTGGTCGGGATCGCCTCTGAGTATGGTAGTAGACTTGAAGAGGCGGTATAGAAATGCGTAAATAAATAATTAAAGGAGCGCTCCAGCACTTAGGCCACTAGTATAAGTTGTTAAAGTCGAACCTGCTGTCAAAACGATCTGCGTGTCGAGCTATGCAGGCCGTATTTCGTATAACCTGTATATAATCATACTGCGGTCTCTCAATATGAAAATAATGAACGAATTATGTTTTCAGAAAACTAATAATTAATCATAATCAAGCTAGTTTGTTAATGGCAGCTGTAGCTCCTGTTTCTTGTATCGCATTTGGACACAGTGCGCATGCGTCGTGCTGTCCTATGTGTGTTCCATTATCAGAGGAAAATAACATTGTCTTCTATTCTGATTGTTGTTGTTTGGACGTTTTAACAATAACTCAGGTTGTCTAATGAAATTATTTTATCTCGGTTGCTGTTGACGAGTTCATGCGTGACTAAATTCACGACAACGTCTTAATTCGAATTGTAGGTTTGAGACTTGATCTTTTTATGAAAAAGTGACTATGATGAGCTTTAGGATCCTCGTTGATTTGAGGCGGTCGGGTATAAATCAAGTGTAAACACAGTACCACTTGCGTAGATATAGATAATTTCAGTACATTTCGCAGTAAAATTGAAGTGCGTATGTCTGATGTATGCGTTGTCGTTATAAACTTCTGTTTCGGACTGTTGTCTTCTTCTTTTGCTTACGTTACTTTGCTGCTTCTTATTCCTGCTTCTAATATGTGACCCATCATGACAAAATGAGTCGCTACACAACTTTTGAGTATTTCGAGATAATAATATATATATTCCCCATTATTCTCTGTTAAATTATCGGCGAACATTTAGAAACGGGGGCGGTTTCTTTCTACCGAGAGTTGTCAATGAGCGGAAGCTGTGTCCACAGACATAG
>JAQFXW010004423.1:0-11071 GCA_034693945.1 Dendrobaena attemsi
ACCGATTTTGTGTTGGGTGCTGAACCCGATAGACTGAGCGATTGGCTAATTCAGGAAAATGTGATGACATTCGCTCAATGGCAGAGGATCAGCAGTGATAACCTCACAACAGAAAATCGATGTCGAGCTCTACTCCACCATTTGTTCACCGTTCCTCATCCAAGAGCATTTCTCGTTGTATATCAAGCCTTAGCTGAAGAAAAACACTTCCTACTGGAATTAATAGACAACCAAGAACATGAAGGTGCCATTCGTTCACAAATTTCTAGAGTTGCCTTTGAAAGATTTCTGTTTGCACAATATGCTAATTTAAACCCATATTACAAGTCAAAGAAGAAGAAAATATCTGGTAAAAATATCAATTGGGACAATTAATATCAATATAGACACAAAAGATTGCATACATGTAGTAAAATAACTTGACACGCCGTCAACAGCGCGCAGGACAATTGCGCGCCGACGATTGAGTCAATAGAAAGACTGCGGCAATTGCGCGCCGTCAATTGCGCGCAAATAAGGCTCGGTTGAAGCGATAATCTCATTTGTTTACCCATGTTTAAGTAATTAATCGGAAATGTAAGTTTGCGAACTGTAAACCGATAATTCTTCGTAGTAGAGTACTGTCAATAATTTGATAGTTTGACTTTGAAGATCTCAGATTTTAAAAAGACGACGAACAGAGTAAGAGGCCAAGTTATAGGCCTATGCTTATAGAGTTAAAATCATCACAATCCAAGTACGTCAAATTCCTGGTCTTGATCCCCCAACTTACGGCAACGTACCAGCGTTCGAGTACCTTCGCGGAATCGCCCATAACGTCACACTTTGAAGAGGCTTTGGTTAACAAAATGAACACTGTCTTGTAGAAGTATTACTGTTGACAATAAAGCATTTGAGAATAGTTTAAGAAAAACTGAACAATACTAGAATGAGTGAACAGTAGTTTTAGTGTTTTCTAGTTTTAGTGTTTTCATTAAGTATTTTACGGACGATTATGTGTTCTCGTTTTAGATGAAACTTTAACATAACTGCTAATATTATTAGGTATTATGGACGATTCTTTGCGCGCTATTGATGGCGCGCAATTGTCTCGCGCGCAATTAACACCTCGCGCAATTATTCGCGTGCAATTGTCCTTCGCGCTATTGACGCATCACCAATAATTATACAATATTACACACGCATGCATAGACATTAAACACACAAATACACAGATACATTTATACATGCACATTGCACATAAGAAACTTGCATATAACTAGTCCTACTTTAAGTGTCGTGCATATTATTACACCCATACATTACAGTGTTTGTCAATAGGCAATTATTTTATGCATGCGCATACATTGGCAGCATTACACATAAGTACACAAGACTAGCAGAACACAGCCCAACGGAACACATAACGTTTATGATACCTGACAATTTGTACGAGCTGTCTTTGGTGTTTGTGCTGTCGTCCTCTGCGGTCGTTTGCCGTCCACTCTCCCTGCATAACGGTCGTCTCGGCCCCATCCTGGCCATGCCAAATGCTTTGCATCGGGTGATAGAAGGACTCGGCACTGACCACTCTTCGCTCTAGCACAAACAAAGCCAACTGTAGCAAGGCCAAGACATTTACCACCAAGCACAAACTTAATCGCATGTAGACCGTTGCAAGAATAGCAACTGAATAAATACATCAGCATATTGCTATTATAAAGAGCTGATAAAAGGAAAATCATCTAGACAGCAAGATAGCACCGAAAGGAAGCAGCACGAATAGGCAGACAGGGACAGGCCTACTAAGAGACACATGTACAGACAAAGGCACCAAAGCACAGATACATGGAAAGACAGAAAGGAACCATTATTGTATGAAAAGCTATTAATAAAGAACAGAATCAATTGAATTAATTCCAATACTAACCAGCAATTAAACCACCTGTTAACTGAACACATAGTAATCGCTTAAAGATGGAGATTTGAAGCCTGTTCAATAGAAATCAAGCTGCAAATCTTGGAACCAATGTTCCAAGATTTAGTTGAAAACGAGTTTTCAATCTGACATAATTAGTACGATAGAGATTAGTTAAGGATGTAAATAAACAGATACCTTTGCCTAAAGCAAATGCCCGAATTAAAGCTTCTATACAAAGCATTGTGTCTAACATAATGCATGTGCATAAGCACTGTAGGCCTACGTTGACAACAGCTATGCTAATCATAAACTCCAAATTTCTTAAATGCCACTTAAGAGTCAAGTTTAATGTGCCAGCCTATTCACAAGTGCTGTGTCAATACAGAGTATTGTCCAGACAGTTGTCAAAGTCTAGTTGCCAGGGAGCCGACGTAGAGAGGCAGACGCGTTTCATAAGAGTTGAAAAAGCAGAAAGTTTTGCTAAATGTGCCATCATAAACGTTACCGAAACGATACGAACCGACACACTTGAGCCATGCCTTTGAACGTTCCCAAGTCGCTGCAAAGGACTCGTATTGCGGGGCGCCACTGCACATTCCCACCTTAACCGCGGCGGGTATAAACGTCTTGTAGCTGAGCCCCACCGGTGGAGAGTACATCGTCCGGCAGTTGATGGACTCGTCCAGTGGCCTTACGTACGTGATGCGCACAAAACGAACCATGACGCAACATTCGACTTTGTCTATGAAGTTGACTCCCGTGTGAACGTTACCTAAGAACATAAACGTAATGTGAATATCTGAAATTTCAAAGCGCTCCACAAAAGCTACGTAGGAGATAGAAGTTTATTTATCGGTAATAGCCAGATTGTTTTGTCCATTTCGTACCAGACCAGTATCCTAAGCATGTAAAGCAGAGAGGACAGCAAGGTTCTACTAAGGATATCTTTGATGCCTTGTGAATATTTCTTTATTCTAAGGAAAGCATAGAAAAAGTTAAAATCTTTGAGCTGGTTGAATATATTCATAGGGCAAGACAGATAATGCGTGTAGCAATGTAAGATTCCTTTGTACTGTCAACTCCTGTAACCATTTCAGCTCGTGCGATATCTTCCAACACTCTAATCACGAGCAGCTACTATAATGCACGCAATGCTAATCCTTGTCATTAATGGTTTAATGCATATGGATCACAAGAGATGAATCGACTAAGAATTCGTTAATGAAAGCTCAACTGCAAGTTACAATACAATTAATACAATACATGTATTGTTAATTGCAAGAGGTGAGCTTGGGCTCATTCCCGTATATTTTTCCATTTCATAACTTGCGATAATGGAACCGCAGCCACGTTTTGAGGACCAATGCGCATAATTTTATGACCTGTTGTTGGGATTTAGAGTTTGGTTGTAATAGCCTTTGCTGAAGTTCCTACAGTCACAAAATAGTCTATGAGAAGAGTAGAGCAACTCACAAAATAGTCGATGAGAAGAGTAGAGCAACATGACAGAGCTGTTTGTTTTGCCAACAAATTCTCTTGGGATTAGTTAGAACTCCAGTAAATAGAAGGCTAGCATTGCATAAATGTAAGACCTTTTGTATGCATGTATGCCTATAATAATGGTAACTCTTCTTGAAATAACAGGCATACAAGAATACATGTATTGTATGTAGACCTGTCTTAAGACTCTTAATACAGCACAGCACTTTAATTATGGAGCGCAGTGGTCTAGCGGGTTCGAATACACTTAAAACCACTGCGTAAATACCATGAGAAAGTCCAGATGTAAACTCATAATATTATTTCTCTGTGGTGCTTCTGCGTAATAACTTCAACTCAGCATCAGTGCTGCAGCCACGAGCGTGTCTGAGTAGTAGTGAACTGGAAGAGGCGCTATAGAAATCTGTTAAATAAAATTATTTTTAAACCTCTCCAAGCAATGCATTCGGACCAGAGGAGTAGGCCTTGAATTTTGCACAGTGAGAACACATAGTGAGAACAAACACTATAACAGTTTGAAAACAAAATCAAAACTGAACTGAAACGTACAAATCTAAATTGGAACGTTTACCACAATAAAAGGTTGAAACTAAAAAAGAATTTCAAAAGTTTGTTCTGTACATTAAAAGCATACAACATCCATGTGTATAAAAAATGTATTAAAATGGTTCCAAAATCAAACAATATAATAATCAGACTATAAATATTTGGTTGCTTTCTAAACACAACCAGAAGTAAACAACATCTACTTCAGTGCTGTCCAACATTTTTGATGTCACAGGCCACCAAAGACATTGTTTTTTTAAGCTGCGGGCTGCATCAGTAAACTCAACAATGACTAACATCACATTGCTGTCATCTTTTGTGTTTTGAAAATTTATGTTGTGGGAACTAAACATCAGTGTTCACATCGTCAAATTAGCCAAGTTAGGAATGAACAACACTCAAAGTAGCCACAAGCTGTCTTTTGCATCATTGCTGCACAAATTGTCACAGTCTAGCCAGCTGTGGAGGGCCACTCAAAGAGCGGGTGGGCTCCGGGTTGGACAGCACTTATCTACCCCTGGTTGTTTCTAACACGGTGACCAGAAGTATACAACAACATCTACCTGGTTGTTTTCTAAATACAGCTTCCAGTGTCTGTATGTTTGTAATCCTGATGTTCTACATAACGAAGGAGTTAAAACATTTTTTCAATCTCATGAATGTAAATCAACACAGATCTGTAAATAATACTAATCTCAAGCATGAGGCTAATTCTTCTTAAAGTGCAAATTTTTCTTTGAAATGCTTTATTTGCAAGTAAAGTTGGCATGATTATATACATACAACAATGCAATAAATGTTTGAAAAGTAGAGAAAGCAAACATTATCATCCTTCTACAAACAATAGTGAAAAACAGAAGAATAGATTAGAAACTTGAAAAAAACTTGGAATCACAGCATAGGGACCAGCTAGGCAGCTAACATTTCTACAAGAGCAAGTAACCTTAAAATAAGCACATGTCTTGAAGAGCATCATCAGTGGCATTAAATTCAAACATGAATGCACATTCTGTTCTTAGAGTGATTGGGTATTAGACCAACCACTAAAACTACAAGCTGAAAGTTGATATGCAGAAGGAGGGCGTTGTGCCTCTGGCTCTTGAGACGCTATTGCTGGCTCTTGAGGGGGAGGCTGGCGATGTTGCGACTTGTTCCTCCTCTTCGCAGTTTGATTCAGACCCAAGCCACTGAGTAGGGACATTGAGCAAGTCCTTCACATACAATAATTGTTGGAGGCGCTTTGACGTATTAACTCCGATACAACTCCAGGCTATGACGTCATGATTATAGCAAGTAATAGTGTCATAGTATGAACGATTACATATGTTGATGCTGGAGTTGAATTTAACTACTTGGCAGCTGGTCAGTCCCCAACTAAGCCCAGCTCATTTTACTATTGCCCCATGTCATTTAAGGGCTGAGTCAACCCTTGGAAGGGTAACTGAAAACAATCGTGGTTCAGTGCTACATAAATTTCTGCTTTTTGTGCCAGTGAGTGTTACCATTATCCTAAACTCCGCCCCATGTTTGTTTTATCTATTTATGTATTGATATATTTCTATACCGCCTCTTCAAGTCTACACTACTCCGAGGCAGTCTTGACTACATCTCAAGTTACAACTACCATTATGAACATTGTGAACAATTAGCACTTCTAACAATAGTGGCTGCAGAGCATGAATCACTGAGATCTGTAAGTAACATGATACTGCAGCTGTATGTAGTAATTAACTAAAAGGTTTGTCTTGTCCTGAACAGGTCATAAAAGATATGCATTACTTTTCAGGCTGCTGACAATAACCCTTACGTCTGGCATATTGCTGCCATTATGTTAGAAGTCATCGCCTTCAAGCATCTCGTGTATCTCTTTGCGCCCATGCAGTAAACCAATGGGTCAGACAGTCGAGTGCTAACAGGATCCGTCCACAAAAGCCATTCCAATTCCAGACTCGGGAAGTAGCCTCGGCCAAAGCACATGGAAGCAAACCGTTTTCCTTGGATTTATAAATGTCACCCAAGGGCCTTGTCACACACGATGGCTGGGCCCCGTGTGCAGCGAAGAAGGCTTTCATTTCATCCATATCCTATGCATCACGCAAAGTCCAGACTGCCTCTGAAGTAGGCAGGCGTGCACAATTAATTAAGACGGAATTCATATTGCCGTTTTCCTCATTTCTATCTTAAGGATTCTGGATTTCTCCAGGCAAAGAAAGTCCTACATTAATCATGAAACTTTGACCAACCACTGCACTGCTTAGACCAATAAGCTTCGCATCAGTAAATCAGATTGCTTGGTGAGGAAGACTGTTTCCGAGAGATAACAAGACGGAACTTTAAAAATATTTATGCAGCAATCAACTTTTTAAGTTCCCATCTAATCTCCTAATAGATTGTAGCACAATGTAGCGGCATGATGCCAATAATACTTCTTATCTTCTTTTATCAGTCTGTATTCAGTTGGTGCATTTAAAACAAGTCAACAACTAAGAGAGAACTGCTTTCAGACAGCAGGACTATGATCAAATCAGTCATTAATGAATTTTAATCAGTTGATTTGATTAATTTCAGCCTATGCACTCACTTTCACCAGTTGCTGAAAACCCAATTTTTCCGCTTGGCCTGGGTCGGGAGCGCCTCTGAGTAGGGATCTTGAAGGGGCGCTATACAAATTGCGATTGATTGATATGCAATTATTTGCCAGTTCAGCGTGGATTTCAGCAAATCAAACTCCTATGACACAACATTCACTGGCATATGGCAACAGATAATAATCCTGTGGCATCGTTATAAATCACTGTGCTGGCAGCGTGCTGACCAGTCAGCCCAATAATGCTTGCATATATCTGAATATATGCGAGAACTGATTCTCTCTTTTCTATGGAGGAATCGTTTCCATTCAAGATTCACCCATTTGGACAACGACAATTGTTGGCACTGCGTCGGCATACATCAAAGAACTCTGTGTTCAGCTATGAGTCGGTTAGGTTGCCGATCATCGCTATGCTCTTTAGCCAACGAAGATTCAAGGGCTTTTCGCATCGCTATGTCAATGCAAGCTCATTGGGCTTTCTTGTGCATTAGATCTTCCTTCCTTTTGGAACAATTCACCATAAAATACACCTGAATCAGCTCGACGTTCATTTTCTGGTTTACACACCTGTCTAGATCGGGTTAGATCAGCGGTTCCCAACCATTTTTGACTCGAGGGCCACTTTTTCCTAGTTGGAGGACTTGAGGGGGAACAAAGGTTAAAGTTCAGAATTAGGTACAATGAAACATGAAAACGAAGCAAAATTTCTTGTGTTAAGCGGCCTTAGCCTAACAGTGAGTATTGTTAAGTAGCGTAACTATTAAGCCCTACACGCCGCCTTTATATTACTTAAATCTAATCTGTGCAATTAGAAATATGCCCGAATTAGGCAATTATTACCGGATAACAGAAAAACAACGACTTGATTGTAATATGCCAAATAAACTATGGAGTCAGAATTTTGGTTTCGATCCGATAACTGCCGTCTAGCAAATACGATACAATGTATATTATTTTTTAATGTATAATATAGCATACATGTGTTATTTGACGAAATTTACTAAAAGCATATAAAATAAACTTAATAAAGTAATGAATATATTTGCTAATATTCGTTGAGAGACCGCGGGCCACTCTTTTTGGCCTGGCGGGCCACGGGTTGGGAACCGCTGGGTTAGATAGTCACGTTAGCACTATTCTTGAGAGGCACACTGAGTAAATGTTTATGTACACTACATTGCAGATGTAAAATGACAGTTGTGAGTCAGTCGTCTGTCTATGAAAGTCTCTGATTGAAATGAGACTCGATAAGCTGCACACCTGACCAATCCTTAAACAACATATGAGGGATTAGTTTTCTATGCATCTTCGACTTCTTAGTACATAATCATCATTAAACAATTAAGTAGGTACAAAGAAAAACCATTTTGATAAATTATAACAAAATGATGTGTTGTTACCCGTGCTGCTTGGATCCACTCTTTAGCCTTGTGCATTGCTGAAGCCATTGGGCGATACCTGGGATAGGAACTGTAGATGCTGTAACATTTTGGCACTTGGATGAAGTCGGGCAGAAAATCTTGGGCTCCTGTCAGCAGACACAGAAATCAAAATCAAGTAACAGAAATGTCACAGAAGGCTTCCATTATAGAAACATCAGGAAGCTAATTTCTGGACAAGCTAATGAATAACACGGCCCAAATGAATCAACAATGACAGACCTTCAGAAGCTAACAACTAATATGGGATGGGCATTCTATGAGCAAAGATATTTCCACATTGTTATTATTTGTCTGCAAGATGTCTTAATCCACTGTTGGCTACATTCTCATCAATGGTTGAATGGCAACAAAGGTGTACAAATCTGCTTACAAACAGATGTTTTATGATCTGCATGAAACAATCAGAAATGATGCAACAGGCCTACTAACTAGGCTAACTATTAAAGTTCTTAGTAATCTTGTAAATAATATTCAGCCATGAGTGTACTCGTGCGGAACTTTAATTTATTTACTTATAATTGTTGATCATTTGTGCAACTGCTAATACACACTGTATTGTCAATTCTCTGCCAATTTAATTTATTCAAACAACACTGTAGGTCTCATAAAACTTTTGGCACTAACTCAAAAAGATGATCGAAATTTAAAGTTTAAGGGCAATGTGAATAAGCAAAATACTGTAAATATTTAATTACATAATATGTGTACATAGCACATACTACAATTATTCTTAATGAAATACTTAGATACAGTTTTATCATAAAATGAAAATAGTTGACTGGGAAATGAAAGACTGATATTCAATTATATAATCAGTAACCTACAAAAGAAAGAAAATTATTGTGAACATAACACTCAGATGAAACACAATACTTGAATGAATTTCAGATTTGTATTTGGTTCTAGGAAACTTCTGGCAGAGAGAATGAGATCACTTCCAATTCAGAATAATGTTCATTGTTCAGTCAAGCAAGCAATAATCTACTCTTGGAAGGATATGCCATACTGCACAGGCACAAGGAATGGAGGAAACCTTCTCAACAACGACTACAATTATTGGATAATGAAGTGCTTTAATGGTCAGAGCATCAACAGCGTTTAGCCAAGGACCGAAAATGGGATCGAGAAGGATCAGACATCACGGAAAATGCTGGAGCCGGAGAGCTGGACTACCACGATGATCGATGGAAAGCATATATCGTTAGACAGGCTCTCGAGACCGCGATTCCAAAGAGATGACCGAGTGAATCCCACTTCCATGTCATAACCAATCATCCGATCCGAAATGGAAGGCGTAGGACGGCCAATTGTAAAACGTCACCATCAGACAAGATAGGCTTAAATCATCAGGCAAAGATTACGCAGCATTCCAATATGATTTGCACTCAGCGCCACAGAGGTCTCATGCGAAGAACGGCATAAATATGGAAAGGCGGTGAGAATAAATAGGATAGATATACGAGCAGATTAAAGCATCCAGAAGATGAGATGAGCGGAATAAGAAAGGAAATGATGGCCTCACAAACAAACAAGCACGTGTGCATACACCTCGCAAGCACACTTATGCTCACAAAAACTCAAATGCAGATGCAGGCAGATAGACAGACAGACAGACAGACAGACAGATAGACAGACAGACAGACAGGCAAGCAAATGGGTAGGCAGAGGATCCACACAGTAGAAATTACAGACAATCCATCAGTCCAGCATGGCAGGCGGTGACTTGTGAGACGAAGCACACATTAACAGTCCGATCAGGTCTCTTCCGACCTCATACCACAACCCCTGCATCGCAAAGCAAAACATTAAAGCCACTTGACGAATGGCTAGTTCCCTTTTCCTACACATCAGTGAGCACCCACTGACCTCTGATGGCACCCGGAGACCCGGCGAGCGCCCTGCTACCACAACAGCATCCAAATGTGACAGGTAAGCAGACCAATGCTCACAAATCGCTCGACTGGTACCAGCAACGGGACTAAGGTTCAACGGATGGGTGTTCCCTGTAGATTCAGAGAATTACAGCTGCATGAGAGACCCCAGATGTTTCCTACCAGGAATTTATTCACTGCCTTAAAAGAATTTGAAACATTGCCTCAACGAAACCTGCCTCCGCATCCTCATTCAAACCCTCGTCACATCTCGCCTCGATTACTGCAACTCTGTTCTATCCGGTCTTCCCTCATCAACTCTTCAACCATTATCATCCGTGCTACAAGCGGCTGCTCGACTGGTGAAAGTTCTTGGTCCTGGATACCACATCACTCCATCTCTGAAACAACTACACTGGCTTCATGTTTGTGCTCGAATCGCCTTCAAAGTCTGTCTCCTCATGTAGGCCTACCACATCCACTTCGGAACGTCTCCCTCGTATATGACATCCATGGTTACGTCGTGCACTGAGAACACTCCGATCGTCCACACGAAGGGATTATACCAGACTTCGCACAGATCGGGAGTTTGGTAGCCGCGTTTTCTCTGTTGTATAGGACCTTTGGAATGGAACAGTCTACCAACTACAGTCCGTCACTCCACAACTATTCCACAGCTCAAATCCAAACTGAAAACCCATCTGTTCTCTCTGTACTATGATTAATTGACTAGGAATGCAGCGCTATACGCGCTTTCGTGCAAGACTTGTCTTTTTAGAGCGTGTTACAAATGTTTAGCTGTATTGTATTGTGCATAATGTATGCACACTATGATAGTGTTAACGAATAATTATTATCTTGACCAGTGGCAAGTATATTAATTATCACATGCTGCGTGTTAGTAACGGAAGATTCCATGACGTCATTGAGTCACTCGTTCGCGACGTCGCTTTCGCCGCTTGATGAATGGTTTATCTATAAATAGCGACGAGACTCATCGAATGCCACGTGATGCATTGGAAGTGTGACGTCGGCTGTGACGCAAATAGTAATACGCGGGAGACTCCGAGCGGGCAAACGTCATCGTATACACTACAGTGATGAATCATTGAACTGTTTTAGAATCGGATATAACAGACGTCCATGATATAGCCTACGGTATATAGGCCCTACATGTGTAATGTATATACATATATACAAACCAATGTATATACATGTATAC
>JAQFXW010004424.1:0-11069 GCA_034693945.1 Dendrobaena attemsi
TTATTTATGGACAAGGATACCAACAAAAGTAGTTTCAAACACTTATATCTACACACCGGCAGCCATTTTCCAAAATGGCCGACAGATAAAGATCTTTTTTCAATATCTAGATGAATATTATATACAGCCATATACAGCCAGCCGTGGCAGATGTTGAGTCGTCGTAAAAGAAACTGACTGGAGTCTCACCATTACTCTGTCTTAACCAGGCTTCGGTTAGACAGAAGTGTACAGAAGCCTTGATAGGCACACAACAGCAGTGACGGAGTTTAACCGATTCATCTGTGTAATTTATATTACGTTGTATTTGTACGAGCGTTGTATAGGTCTAGCATAATAGTCGTGTGTATAGGCTGCTTACTGTATACGGTGCGATCTGTACACTTGCCACATCGACGTAGGCCTATAGACCAGAAATGCGCAAGCCATGAGTTGGTGGTAGCTAATGCAGATCATGACTGCTTTTAGCATGATGAGCTATCTGCAAACCAATGTAATATAGAGATTTGGACTTTTAATATTTGAAAGTAGTTTATTGCGCAATCCACGAAAAAGTTATGTAGGGCCTACCAGCAAACACTGCTGTTTCCTTGGGCTAATGTATATATAGCTAATATCAACCTTCGTCCTTCTTATTGATTAGGCCTACTCAGTAGATTACATTAATGGCATGTCTTTGTAATTCGATGAGACTTAGTGCTAGAATTATAGCAACAACTAATACTGAAAACAAAGAAGAAGCATATAAGTAGGCCTAACGATAATGACCAGGTAAACAATTAGTGATAACATAAAAGAAACGCAGAGTGTGACTAAAAAAAAGTTGTACACATACGCTTATCGGCTGCAGTCAGCATATTGTATTGTATTTTATTGTATTTGTGTATTTCTATACCGCCTCTTACAGACCACTACTCAGAGGCGGTCCCGGCTACAATCCGAAGGTGTGTCGAAGTTTTACACGCCGAAGCGACGCAAGCAATTGTGAGTGAAGGAGTTGCTAAAGGTCCTTACGCGGCGGATGGGATCGAATCTGAAACCCTTCATTTGCAAGTCGGCGATCTTCACCACTACTCTACCGCGGCGACCTTCACCACTACACTACCACGCCCCACAAGGCATAGGCATATAATAGCCTATAGCTTATCGCTTTATCTTGCAGTGGCTGTTATCAGCAGACCAAAACAATGGCCACCTTCTTGATACACCTTTGCTTTAGTCAGATGTTCCATTCGTGTCGTCATCAGTAGGCGTGTCGAATGAATCATGACTTCCTAATTATTATAAGAGCAAGAATCGCAACAGACCTAAAACAAAAATACATTACAATGACATCGGACAATCAAAGAATAAGATAGGCCTAACTAACAACACCAAGATAACCAACCAATAAATTTACCTAGGCCTATATTAGGCCTACAGCCTACTTTATTTCATTTCTTTATTTATTTATCCACGAATTTCTATACCGCCCCTTCAAGTCCACTTACTACTCAGAGGCGGTCCCGACTGCAGCCCGAGAGAGTGTCGAAGTTTTCATGCCGATGCGCCACGAGCAACTGTATGTGAAGGACTTGCTCATTGCTCAAGGTCCCTACGCGGTGGATCGGGTCTGAATCGAACCCGCGACCCTTCGGACGCAAGGCATCGACTATCCCTGGCTCCACCACACACGCCCTTTATGCTAGCCAGAGATGTTAAATCTCTGAGAGTCGTACCCAGTACCGTGCAACCACACGAACGACGCGCTTCCAATGTATCTAACTGGGCTATGACTAAGTATCGTAATAATTGCATTATGCGATTGTCATGGTTTTGTTATAAAGTCTTGCGCAACAGAAAAGATTGGTATTACTAAAATAAAGTGACGAAATGCAACGAAGCGTTTTCAATGGTGTCTTCAATGAACTCCAATGTCAACTTATTAGCCAAACACGAAATCAGCAATGACGCAAGCACCTATCATCGCATACAAACTTCCTAATTAGGTCTGCTCTCGTCTTCTTGTGGTGTAGCGCTATACAAATGGGTCATAGTGAACTATGCAGGGTGCGTTTTGTTTCGCGTTTGTCATCTCGGACGAGCTTTTCTTTTGTCTTTGGCTTTCCCTTCAAAAACTCCGTCATATAGGCAGTTATGAATATTTAAATTATTAATATCATCGCCAGGCCGCATGACAATGATATGGGAGGGATCAGATCTGGTTTTAACAGCCGGCCGACATTACAGACTTGTATATTGGCTATATATATTTACGCATAATCATTTGGGCACGAGCGCGCGCCGGCCAACCTGTCCCACCTGGGCTGGTGAGTGGACTCGTCCTACCGTGTAATTGAAATCTCAGGTATGCGTTGATACCTGCCGTAGCGCGCGCGGTGGTTCAGATAATGCCAAAGTGGTCTCGGCCGTTTTTCAAACCCTCCACCAGAGGGCTAATTAGCATCGCAGAAACCGCCCGAGCTATACCTTACTACCGTACACAGTAGTCGCCTTGTCATGGGGGTAGTAGAGCCGGCCCTCACCGCGGTCGGAGGGAGACATTTTGTGTCAGCAGCAACCGAGGTGACCCAGTGATTCATCCAGGTAAGAATGTTGTCTCTCTCTCTGTGGCCGTTATGATGAGATGCACAGTCGACGTTTATACCGAAAGCCCGCGCGTGCTGTCTAGGCTATTTCGTCTGTCGGACGATGGCCATTCTCAACGCTTGGTTCCCGCTTTGGGTTTCATCGGGGGGTGACGTGAGGATGAACTATACGGGGGCGGAATTCGACTCAGTGGAACAGGTCGGAACACACCTGCGCTTTTCGCGGTGACCGCGACGGCGCAGGTAACCACCATAAACACCGCGACGGTGAGCCGCCGCCATGAGCCGCCGTGAGTTGATAGAGCTAATCTTGCCTGGAGGACACTACAAACAATATTAAAACAATCGATACGCTCGCTTGTCCTCTGCGCGCCCGTCCGTTTGTCCGCTGGACTCTGTGGGCAGCAATCCCTCGCTCTCTGTCTCTGTCCGGCAGTCTGTCCTTTTACCCCGTCCTCCCTTTCAGTTGTCCGGTCGTTGTCCGGTCACTCCAGTAGTCCTTCCGTGTGTCCGTGGGAGAGTGGAGCAGTTGCCGCAATCGTTTGTCCATCATGCACTTGTTTCTTTGTGGAAAGGTGAACGTTGGACAACAGACTAGGTGGGTGGGTGGGTGGATGGTAGATGGCGGCACAGGGAAAGCAGATTGGGATGGTAGATTGTGAGACTTTGAAAGACTGTGGTCGGTGCTATAAGCAATGTGGGCTCAAGATGATTGGTGTTATTGGTGATGTGTTGCATGCTCAGTTGTTAATCGACACCACCACATGTGTACATGATCAGTTCTAATCAGATTCTAATTGACCCATGATGTTGTGATCATTCTGAAGAGCTACAGAAAAATACTAATCAGCTTAGATCTCGTATAGTTTAAGGTGCATTACATATCAACGGATGTTTCCAGAACTCTTTGATTACAAAATAATCAGTGTGTTATGTTTACAATTATTTACGAATGGCAGTGTTAATTGTTTTCCCAGGTGCATTGGACCTGTGTTCAATGTGCCTATTCGGACTTAACGTTGGTCAGTGTTGTTAATTAATGTAACGCTGGACGGTATTGATCCTGTAATTGCACTACCAAGCATCCAACTAATGGTGCATCCTTTGTCAGAAATTATCAACTGCTCTTCTTCGACATGATTGAATGAATGGTCCCCATGTGCACATAATTCGCATATTGTAGTATTGTCTGGAACTCAAATTATATTCATCGATTACATAAACTTAATCGATTAGAAAAAGAGCAATTCGTGTAATAGCTCAAGCACTTAAATGGTTTCATGTCAACCAGCTCTGCATTATACACAAAATCCTTAAAATTTACCAGACTAATATCCTACAAATTAGTGAATTTATGTACAAATAAATTTCTGTCTCCAGTAGTTGATAACTATTTTGCCATAACATCTTAATCTTATACTCAACCAGATAAATAGAACTATATAATACAGGAGTCTTTGCCTTGAGGTTCATATGGTACCTTCGATTTAGAACGATATTCACTGTTCGTCATCTGCCGCATTTAAAACTAGACAAATTTCTGTACACTCGCTTTATAAATTGACAGTAACTCAGTTGTCTGTGCATAGTAGGCCTAATTAAGATTTAGTTCAGATTCATTGGTATGTTGTGTTATGATTTGGATTCTTTTGCCATATAAATCAATAAAATCTTAATGACCTAATGAGATATAGCCTGTAAGAAAATGTTGAATTTGAATTTAAAATCACTCTTGAGACCATTAAATTAGGTAATGCAAGTGTCAACTATCTCTCTTGTTTCGATCTATGGAGATCTATTTTTGTCTTGTGGCCCTCGGTTAAGTGTTAAGAACTGATAATAAGTATATTATATAAACATGCAAGTTGTTTGTCCTTACAGACTACAATGATGGTTGTTTTGTTTACTTAGAGTACACTAAGTGAAAGATTTGGATTATTCAACTATCATGCTGCATTAGAGAGATTTCACTTAACTCTTAGCTATTTCTGTGCATTTTAACGTCTTTGTCTAATTATCTATTTGGTGTATTTGTCATCAGAATTTTAGATAAAAATTTCTGGTCAGTCTTATGCTATGCATTATTTCTTTGGAACCAATGAAGGAGATCTGCCAACTTTTAACTGCGACCACAGACTTTATGTATGCATGTATATATGCATGTGTGTATGACTGTATGTATTACGCTTGCATAAACAATTGAAATTGAAAAATTGAAAATTGCATAGTTGGTGAATTATGATGTGTGTATGTATAATGTATGTATGTATGTATATGTGTATGATCAATTAATCATGTATTTACTCATTTTTAGAATATGTGTGATCTATGGACTTGAGTTCATGCTTTGTTCAATTGTAATTCAAGAGGTCAATTTAACTGATTTCAATTTGTGTTGCATAATAATGCTGCTATTCTGGCAGTGAGCATAGGAACGAATATACAGCCAACTTTGATTCTGTTGGAGTTAGATCAGTTTGAACTTTGCTGCATTACCAATGCTGCTGCATCGTATATTTATTTACCAATGTTGTATTCTTTGATATCACTTTGTCCTTTGCACATTTAATAGTTTATGTTGTCATGTATTTAATTCTTATTTTAAAAGTCATATATTACGAAGAATAATGCGAATGACTTTCATTGCCTTCCTAGTTTACGACTTGTAATTTATTGATGCAGATATAATTCAACCATGTTGTTAATCTAAGTCTAATTTTTAAAACGTATTTCATTTATGCAGATTCTGATTCGTGCTCTTTGTACGAATGTATGTGTTCGTATATCTTGAGCTTGTTCTTTGTATGTTTGTGTGTGCGTGTGTGCGGGTGTTTGTACCTCTTGAACTCATTAGTTTCTAAGTAGATCTACAGAAAATGCCATGTAATTACAGATACACATAAGCATGACCATAACCACACTTTCTATTGAACTAAAGCAATAGTTTAGCAAGTGATTTTAATTCAGCTATGAAAATGGAGCATCTTAAAAGGGCCAAATACATATAGTTATAGTGCAATACTAAACATCCAATATATATATATATATTATATATATATGTGAACGAATGAATGAATGAAGTCTTTATTGCACAGAATCAACAAAATACAACAAAGTAACAGAAAGCGCAGTTCACGTCGTCAATCATATAAATAGGTTAAACATTATTTTGTTGACATTGTAATATAGAATGCCCTTTCTCCTGTTGTCCGCTCTAAAATTCTTTCTGGCTGTCTTATCTTTTTCCTCACACTTTGCAAGATAAGGTTCTTTTCATTGGCCTCCTGCTCTGAGAGTGATTCCAAACAGCTCATCCTACTGAAGATGCTATATAAATGTACAGATAATAATGATATAATGTGATACAATATAATTATGTGTGTATATATATTTCAACAGGTTGATCCTCTTTGTTCTTATTAGCGTAATCATTCTGGTAAATTCCTGTGTGAATATTAATAATAATAATATTATATAATAATATTGTAATATTGTAATATTATATATTATATTGTATTTACATTTTGGGAATGGTAAGTCCTTTTGTTATTGGCTTCTGTAGTGACGGGATGGGATACCATGCGTAATAAAGTTAACACCTTGTCAATTGAAATTCTTACTATAAACACACACATGTTTCAAATCATAGCAGTGCTACTTGCTGGTGAAGGAATTAATGTTCCTTACCGACCCCTACAGCCATTCATTAAATCGTTCAGCAAGCTACATGCTCACTGCTCAGACAGCGCTTATGCACAGCTATGCAAACAAACCCAATAAATATGCATATCAAATTAACAGCATTAAACTTCTTTTACAGTGTCGAAACAATGAGATACAATATTATATTTTTGGAATTTGTGCCTCAGATTGAATTTTATAGGAATTTGTTATATCCAGTAATAGAGAGAAAACAATGGAAATACTACATTGAGAGGCAAGGCATTTACTATTATGAAGCATTGGTCAACCATAATTATGGTGTTCAGGTACACCAATCCAGTAAAGAATTAAATGAAACAAATGGAAAGCCACTGGGATTATTTTTACTTCAGAGGGATTAGTTTTAACTCTGCCTGAAAATCTAGAATGTAATAACTAACCAGGCATCTGCAACCTAGTATATTTTGTCACTTACTAAGCAAATTAAGCAAATTAGCATGCAATAAGTGACCAGCCCAGTTAGCTACATTGGGAGCGCGTCGGCCGTGTGTTTGCACGGTACCGAGGACGAGCCTGATGCCTGCCGACGCACAGAGTTTTAACATCTCGGGCTAGCACATGGGGCATGTGTGGAACAGTGGGATAGTCGATGCCTTGCGTCGGAAGGGTCGCGGGTTCGATTCAGACCCGAGCCACTTCACAGGGACCTTCAGCAAGTCCTTCACCTACAGTTGCTCGTGGCGCTTCTGCGTGAAAACTCCAACACTCCTTCGGGCTATAGTCGGGACCACCTCTGAGTAGTAGTGGACCTGAAGGGGCGGTATAGAAATGCGTAAATAAATAAAATAAATAAATAAAAATAAAGATAGTTTATTTACTAACTCGATGGACAAAAAATTACCCTGTTAGTCGATTAGTTTTTATTATTCGACTGTTATTCTTGTTAAACTTATTTACCAAGCTTGGTGGACTTGTGTGCTCTTTGGAAAAGTCATTGGAACTTGCAGTGAAGTCAAGCACACAGAGACTGGTTAAGACATGCATGGAAGACCACACCATCTGGTGCCAGTTGTCATTATTATTGCAATTAGTAGCTTCTATGGCGCTTTGTCTAATGTAGAAGCATCAACTAATGATCAGCCAAAAAAAAGCTGAAGTTATCAGATTAGTATCGAGGACATCAGTTTTAGCCAACTCAAGCAAAACCCTCTTTCGTGGTTGACAAGCGAGTACGACTGAGGGAGACGGAGAATTGGAAAGAGCTTCTGTCATTGGATGGATGTAATCGAAAGATGCAGCAGCAAAGTTTGGAGCATGTAACCTCTGGACTCGGGAGTAGGTGACCTCTGGAGTATGTGACCTCTGCAGCTTGTTACCTCTAGAGTATGTGTTCTCAAGAGTATGTGACTTCGGGAGCATGTGACCTCTGGACTATGTGACCTCTGGAGTATCTGGCCTCTGAACAAGGTCATAGCCAAGAATTGGTTTTGGGAGGTGTTTTCCATGTCCTGAATAACCGATGACTTTATCTTAGTCGTTGCTCAGATTTTGCAAACCTGTTGGCGCAACACTAAGTCCTGACCATTTTTTTAAGTCTTTACTCATTTTTTCGACCTTTTTTACCTCTTTACTCATTTATTCAACATCTTCATAATGACCATTTATTTGCATTATCGAAATTATGTACATTATTTTATTTCGGGGGTGTTCTATGCCCAAAGACTCAAATTTTTATACCTTTTTACACTAAACGCAAACTTTTACATGATTTCATTTTGGGAGTGTTTAAACACCCAAAGCATGTATTACGGCCTTTCCTCTGGACCATGTGACCTCTGAGCATGCGACCTCTCGAGCTTGCATCCTCTGTAGGTTTAGACTTTAGATAGGCTACTTTAAGTTGTGTGACCTCGACATTTCCTTTACTGACAGAAGAAAAATTCACTCCATAGTTAATTTATTTCAACTGCTGTATAATTAATTCGAGGAATGAAGGTATGAAGTTAGCCATTGAAGTTCCGTTTATGGCAAAGGGAGAAATTAAGTGTTGGAAGGTGTGAGGATCCTGTCATGCTCAGGCGTGTGTTACAATAGAATGGAACCCAATGTTCAGGGAGAAGCAGTCAATTATTCTTTCCCTGGGGGAAACTATTCTATTGGGAAGCATTGTTTGTTGCTACAGAAATACACTATTATGACTCCTGTGAATTCTTAGATGAGGGGAGGGAAGGAGGAATGGAGAGGGGGAATAGAGGCACTGACCAATTTTGTAATTTCTTCATACCCTATACTCGTTGAAAGGCTGTACTTGCTTATGCATCAGGTGAGTGGAAATATTGCAACATATAGAAACATGCAAGCCAAGGTATGCCTATAATATTATATTAAATTATTTTTGTATCATGTAAATGATAGTGTATATCTATAATGACCAGTACCTAAGTATGTTGTGTCTTATATAAATTATGATGTGCCTATTGTGTGATAAATACACATGTAAAATTGTACATAGCCTATTATATGACATTCATGTATTAATTTGACCAACTGAATGCGTGAGTTTGTATAATTATATATTATGTATAATATCAATATATATATATAGAATATATAAATGTAATTAATCCTACCACACACATAAACACATGCACAATACGCATGTTATGTAAGTGTATACATTGTGTGTTGGTAGGACTTTATTAGATGGTATCCGTCAGGGGAGAGATGCCACCGCCGACTGTGAGCTGTATTATGTGGCATTAATTGCAAAGGAAGCTGGTTCCATTCATGAAGAACTCTCCTCCCTCGGGGGGGTGGTGTGATGTAATTCTTGATTCGCCCCTAGACATGAGAGATGAAGGAAACCTTAGAGTCAATAAGACTGAAGCCAATCATAATTCTGAAAGCAGGAATTGGGTTGAGACGCAAAGACGCCAAGCCAAGGGAGCAGTCATGTCCGTTGGGGTATGAAAAGCCCTGCAGGCCTCATTTTTGCCCCTTAAATGTCTCCTCCGCTCCCAGTGGGACGACTTTAATAAATGTTTGACAGACTCTGTGGACAGACAGGTATGGGGTGTGTCACCGTGTGATCATTGTAGTAGTGCTATTAAAGTGCATTCTGGTGCATTGATGGTGACACCTTGTGTTAAATATTGACCTATAGTAATAATAATAGTAATGATGTGTAATGAATGTTAGTAAATAATAATGATAATGATCTTGAAGGATCATATATAGGCTATCGCGGGGAAAAATAATATTTAATAATAAATAGTAATAGTGAATAATGATAACTGAAAATTATGATTTTGAGGCCTGGCTTATCAGATGAGCTTTTATTCCTGCATATTTTTCATTCCTGAGGTATTAGAACTACATTTCGTTAAAAATAATATATCTGGTAATTGTAGTTGTAATAGCAAGAATCATTTTGATGATATAAGTTATTGTAGGATTGGTTGTGACTGTAATCATATCGGCTACAAAGCAGCATTTAAAGCCGTTAGTGTTTTATTTATTAGTGTCTACTATTGTTATCGACCACCATTGTGATTTAGGCGTTGTCCTGCTTTATGTGTTGATGCAAAGTTACAAAGGGGAAGGAAGTTGACATTGAATTGTTGGTTGCTCTGATACTGATTAAGGAGGAAGTGGCTCACAAGTCTTCCTAGGATTTAAGTGACTAGAGACATTCATTCAAGACTGGACCATGAACTGAGGCTAACTATGGATTGGACCATGAATTGAATCACTGACATTTTGTGAACCTCATGATTAGTTTAGTTTTGGTGTAGTTCTATTCTATTCATAGATTTATAAAGCGCCTCTTTCAGTACAACCTAATCAGAGGCGCTCCCAGTGCGTTGGACGCCGTGAGAAAGGATAAGTTTTAAGACAGCAGGCGGAGACAGTAATACTGCCAGTTAAGATCGCAGAACGAGTCAATGGAGGAAGGTAATTCAACAGCAGTGGACCAACAGATGCATAGGCACAATGTTGGGAAGAAGCAGTTCGAGAACGAGGCACCATGCAGAAGATCAAAACGGCCTAGAGAACGGAGTGGGCGATCAGAGGTAGCCGAAATGGGATGCTGAATCAGGGCAGTTAGTATTCAGTTGTGAAGAGATAGAATTGGATGAGAGAAATTAATTGATCTTCAACTGAAGCATTTGACCTCATCGCCTAAGACTAAAAGTCGCCTAAGACTAAAAGTCGTGTTGAATAATTTTGGTTTCACTTCCTGCAAGAATAAGAATTGACTGATGTTGGAGTTTTTCAAACTGTCCTTGAATTAAACCATTATTTATCTTGAGTTTTCTCACAATCGTCTTATAATTATAATTATTTGTTTGTTCCTTTCTGACTTTATTTTAATGATTATGATTCAAATTTAAATGGATTGTTTTATTCATCTTTTATACTAAGTTTCTTTTACTGTTATTTGTTAGAAATCAAGATTATTTGATTGCATTATTCTATTTGTAATTAAATTGAATTTTATAATTCTTATTAATCTTCTCCATATTGCACACAACACTTACACTTGGATATAGTTCTGCTATTATTGCCTTAGACCAGATTTCTCCTAAAAAGTGAGAGCAAGATTATGCGTAAACTGCAATCAGAACCTGTTGCATGAGCAACCTCTGCAGGTTTAGTTTTACACGACATGACCTTAATCTGTTGATTTAATTTACAGGACATGACGTTAATCTGTTGATTTAATTTACATGATGTGACCTTAATCTTTTGATTAATTTACATGATGTGACCTTAACCTGCTGGTTTAGTTTTACATGACATGACCTTAATCTGTTG